>JAPSES010000236.1:19784884-19797558 GCA_029822895.1 Maxillicosta whitleyi
GGAAGTCCTGTTTTCTCATATAGTGTCTTCAAATGTGTGACCTGAACTGTGGTGCTTGGCGGAGGTTTGCGCTCTCCCAAGTGCTTTTCTACTTTTGTTTTATTTTGTTTGTTTGTTTGTTTGTTTACTCTCTGGCAGCAAAACTATCAGTTGAATTCATATCAAATCGGGTTTATATTTATTACTAGAACCTTTGTACACATTTTGTTCTCCATGTGCTACATTGAATGAATGGCAATAAATGAACATTGACCTTGGAAAACTGCAGTCTTCCTGAAGCATTTCATTGTATTGATAGTGGTTGAAAAATTATTAAGCATTTTCAATGAGCAGATTATTATTATTATTTTTTTTAGGCTTTTCAGGCTCAATTGCTCTCCTCTTTTCATTATTCTCTAAACAGTGTATTGGTACACGCCTAAATATTCTATTTATTTTCAACTCATTAAAAAACTTTTAATGTTAATTTTTAATTCTAGAAACCATGGTGGACTTCTTGGTGGTTACAATTCCATTTTCACAGAATAAGTGGGTCTTGTTTCCTGATCAATTAAATATAACAAGAGCCAGTGTAGACTGAAATAATGACCCCAGAGCCACTGTTTTATTGTTCAGTTACCAACCATTTTAACAGGCACTCTCCAGCGCTATATGTTCTTTACTTTTTCCACAACGTATGTCAATAAATGGTGCACCTCCTTTGTAAAAGAATGATTGTGGATTGAGCCCTGAGTGCTTTTTAACCAACCGCGTTTTTTGTGCAGAGATCAGTCATGCTATTGGATGTTGTGTTGCAATTACGATGTCTGTGGGAGACAAATGGAAAGCAAAGATGGGTCCGGATGAACAAGTAGCAATATACAGTGCTGGTAATGCACCACATTGAGGAAATGTGTTGGGATTTTAAGTGGAAATAATACTGACTGAGTGGGTACAGCTGCATAAAGTTAACCAGAAACAGGAAATGCAAAAAGAACAGCATGAGTTGTTAATAAGCTACTTCAGAAGACAGCAGTGATCTATATACAAAGCCTTTTGGTGCAACACAAGCCTTGATTATGAAGTATGTTTATTCTCTATTATAGATAAAGTGAAGCATGTATTGGTTTGTATAAACGTAATGATACGCTAAATAATCCACCACCAGTGAGACATATGGATGTGACATTTGTGCCCTTGAGTAGAGCAGATTCCCTATCAGGAGGACCGAGCCAGCCTGACATTTTTATTCTTTCTCATCATCTCTGGCTTTTTGGAGATAAAAGGGGGGCCTTTGAAACTGGCTCTGAATATTAAGCACCGGATGATGAGAGAACCTTCAGGTGAGGCTGAACATTTGGCCTTTTTAAGACAGGAAAAATAAGTAAATCACAAACAGAGAACGACATGAAAAATGCTCCAGAGAAAAACTGTGGGAGGTGAGTGCAAAGCCAAAATCTACATCAATCCTCTAAACTATCAATTACAAGCAATCAACAATCAGCAGGTGAATGCTTCCAGGTACAATCACTGCCTCTGGCTTGATAAAAAAAATATAATAAAAAATGTAGTGTGTTAAATTTCCATGTCGTTTCTGTTTTGTAATTTTGTGTTTTTCTATTTCAAGTTTCCTACTAGTTCTCTCCAATTTGTATTAATAACACAGCATGTCTGCATCCCATAATAGCTTTAAACTGCAAATACATCAGAACTAAATCTACTGCTGATGTGCTTTCTGAATATATTTGGAGCTCTTGTTTATTTGTTTGCGCAATAGCTGAACTTAACATCCATAAACTTGCCCAGGGAAGTGTCAAGCCAAAATAAAGGTTTAATAAAACTTAGTCATGAGAAACAACACCAGCCATGATCATTAATCTGACTCCTGCTCCAGAAAGCTGTAAATTAAGAGTGAGTAAGCATTAATTATTTAAAACCTGCACAGTATGAGGAAAATCCTACCCTTTCATTCTTTGTAAATCATCAGAATTAGTGTCTAAAATATGAAACATGTTTTTTTTTTTAATATCATCTTAACCCATAAAGATCCAAACATCCAACAAAATGATTTACTGATATAAAATGTTTAATACCTGTCAATCCATTAATCCTATCAATACAACTGGTGGAAAAATGCATTTTGTCATCTTTTCATAGTCTTCAGATATGACCCATCCATAGTGAACATGGGAACTATCATCTTCTTCAACATTCATTCACCAGTAAAACCCATGGAGTTGGATCAATGAAGCAAATGGAGACACTTATTTTATGTCCAGTTAATCATAGATTTTACAGAAAAAGATACTTTTTCTTCAGTTTTTTTCAATCTACCTGATGTGCATTTAAAAACACAAAATACAGAGCATAATATTAGAAGAAATGATGATAAATCACTGAAGAAATGTTAAAATATATAGAGAAAAAAATAATTTGGGAGCTGCCACAAAGGTAGCACTGGGTCCTTATGGGTTAATATTGTAAGACGAGATATAATCATATAAAGAAAAGGACTGTGCTTTGTAATGGGGGTTCTGTACTGTGTAAACTCAGCCAAAATTTAATTTACATGGATCGTGATGGAGACAATAGGAAGTACATGGCAAACTTTTAATCATCATACACAATGTGAAACTGTCTTTATACTACTTCTATGGTGAGTTATTCTCCACTGAATCAACAGAACTGTACTGTTTGGTCGTCATATTACAAAGCCATTTCCTCTCACTATAGTTATTTGCCTTAAGTCATACAACAAGAAGGAAAGCTTACACTCATCATTTCTTTCTAATACACCTTCATATAGAAATACATGCCCAGCACTTTTCCCCCCACACAGAATATCATAATAATATTACCCAAACACTCCAGAAATGGCACTAAAAACGTACATTATTTTATGTTGAGGTTGTTTAGTTTTTCCTATAATGGGTTACATAATAGGACTGAAGTGAAAATACACACTTGTCATGTGTATTTACTTCTACACTCCCTATTCTGTTCATGACAGGTAGATCAATATAAGTATAATAGACCCTAACACAGTGCAGCACCCTTTTGAGCTAATGCTCTGCAGACGTGTATTGCATGCAGAGAAGATTTTTAGCTGTTGAAATTGGTTTATGTGAATGGAATTTTGTGCACGGCATGCAGTTTATACTCTTTGCACAAGTGGATTAATTCTGACAGTGTTTGATAATGGAGCTCCACTTTATGCTCTAAATGTTACCAACTAGGAAGTGATTGTTAATAAAGCATATGGAAAATATAACTGCAGCATTTAATTTTTCCATTTATCAGCGCTGTACATATAAGCCATGCCTTCCTCCTCTTCATCATTTCCAACCACTTGTCTAGAAGTGAAGATCTCCAGCATAAGCCAGCCCACAGAGGCCCTCCCCCTCAGCCGGGTAAGTCACCGGACATATATAAACCTTTGTATGAATCTACAATCAGAAGATGCTGATTATTCTCATTTAAACGTGGAAGGGAAGCACTGCCCGCTAGATGGTGGTTGCCATGGATTTCTCTCAAAAGCTTTTGGTATATTGACACATCCTACTTCTGATGTCAGCGCTGGAGGAAAGGGGGGGTTGAGAGAACGAGCGAGAGGGAGAGATGAGGGCAAATAGAAAGGAAGGAGGGAACAGGGAAGGGAAGGGAGGGAAGGGGAGTGGAGGGGTGGCAGCCTGTTGCTCATGATAATCAAATAAGCTCGTCGTACTCCACAAAACCAGTGCCTGTGCATACATGGAGCAGAGTTAAAAGAGGAGCAGAGGAACCTGAAACACATTCATTCTTTCATGTGCTTTATTCTCAGTAAAGTCACAGCAGCTGAGGGATGATTCAGATGCACAGTGAGTATTTTTGTGTTTATTTTTGACATCCTGTACTTCATATCTGTTCATTTGAGCTTCGTCTGTAATAAGTCACACTTGAAGACTTTGCTGCATGCTCAGAATTACTTTTGACAGATAGAAGTTGCACATTTTTGCTAATAATTTCCAAAGGCTGATGTGTGGGAATAGGTTTTATCAACTTGTATGATTTTGATGCTGTTTTTCCACTTTGCAGAAATACCTTCAACTACGTAATTATGCAATGCACTGTTTCAGAATGCAGCAGATTTCAAGATTGAGATGATTAAATGTCAAGTTTAAAATGACTTTATGTTTTATTTTCAGTCCTGTAAAGAGTTTACAATATGTCTTTAACAGATGACAATGATTTGCATGCTGGACACACTGCACATACTCCATGGTAACAAGGCTGCAGTTACATTACAGTGTGTTATGATCTGTCAACATTTCCTGATATCTCATCAGAGCGTCAGTCTTGTAGAAAGATATTTTCCACATCACGTTCTAAAGGCAGGGTTTATACTTATAAATGTGTTTTCAGTGTAAATTACAACTACGCTCTAAAAATACAACTTCAAATGTAAAATTATAGGGAAACTTTTCACGGTGAAAGCCACTTCAAGTCTTCAAACAGTGAGTCATGGCTGATGTTGCATTACAGCAAATCCATCCAAGGGATCATTTTCAACACAGCGCGTGGCCTCAGCTTGAAGATTATGTTAGTGGCTCTGAATGTGATTATCAGTCCACAATGCAAATGCCTTTGTATGACGCTGGATCAGTGATATATGATACGCAATAGATCATCCTCTCTCCCTCCTCCAGGTAATTGGTACTATAATGAGATGAACTAATGACTTTTTCCTGTTCTAACAGCTAATAGTGATTCTCCAGAAAAAGGGGCCACCAAAGTAATTATAATCTGCTATTCTCAGGTGTCTTTATGTGTAAGGTATCTGAGATAGAAATCCTGAAGTGTTATTAGAGGAGATCGAAAAGTCACAGTCCCAGCAGCAACACTATTTCCCTGAGTATCAGTGGGTACGCAGACTGATCTTCAGTCAGTGTTCAGAGTCAACAAATCGAGTGATGGATGGGCTTTGAAAGTGTAAGAACGATGAAGTCCTTTTCTCTGTTTTTCCCCCTCGCTTTGAACAATGTCAGTTTGGTTTTTTACAAAGATAGATTTTGCTCTATAATAATATTAGGATGAACAATTCCAAGTGCGTAATAAACCACATTGTGCTAAAACAAAAGATATTACGCTGAATTCTTCCTATTACAGTGTGTTCAGTTAAGGGGGAGTTTATATTTTCCATCCTGTGACAGAAATGCTGTGATTCTCTGCACCCTGCAGACGTTACAATTGAACAAATGTATCTGATTTCTTTGTGTAGCTCTGTTCTCATTTGTCAGTGGCAGAGAAAGCTCTTTGTGGTTGTTTCCTCGGCCCATTTGTTCCATCTCATCAGCTAAAGTATGTATTTCCTCACAGTTTCATAGTGTTAAAACTGCAGGTCTTTCTGCTTGCATTTCTTTGATCGGCCTTTGCTTGACCTGTGTTTCACCTTATCCTTCAGGGACTTGCTTTAGGTCCTCGTGAAAAGATCTATTAAAACACTTTGTCAGTGTGACAGACAGTCTCATCTTCACTGTTATGAGGTCAAGCCTGCCTGTACATGCTTTTACTTAGTTTTGTATCAGATGTCTGTGATAAAGAAATTGTTTATGCAGCCTAGAGAGAATAGATGCTCAACAGGAAAAGGGCATCAAAAAATGAAGAGACAGTCAATACAGAGAACTTAATGTTATGCAATCTTTATATAATCAAGTTATCTGAGCACTTACAAAGTGTGAGAGTGTACAATCATCCACTTAGATGTGAAAAAAGCTTGGGTTGAATAAAAACAAAGGAAAAAAACACAATTATGCATTCAATATAGTGAAGTTCTGGCAATGGTGAGATGTTTCGGTGCTGAGTAAATGTTGCAAAGTTTTCCTGGGCTAAGTGGACCAGGCATAATGTTGAACAGTGATGCAGAAATATGGGGATTTGGTCGGCTCAGACGCTGTCTGGGGGGATAGAGTGCTTTAAGAGGAAGGACAGACAGACAGAGAGCGAAGTGCTGGGAAATAAACTGTGGACAGAAAATGACAGAGGTGTGATTATTCCCATTTGCTCTTTGCATGGAAGACAATTTATACTAGAATGGCATTTCTAAAGGTTTCTGTCTTTTCATTACTTTAATATAATGAGTCGAGCTTTAAAAGGAAAAAAAAGACATAAAGGGGAGGGGTCTTTTTGATCAGGATAAAGGTTATGCTCATCATTTCGAATAACAGAATTCCAGTATGAATTGAATCAGTGGAGCTCATGGTATACCATATTTACTACTCACCCATGGTTAACTCTGAAACTGTAAGCTTTACATTGTGGTGGACCACAGAGTAGGGGTGACTGTTCCTGCCCTGGAGCTACATGGAGGTGTATATACAATTATTTTCAGTATGCATTAAAAAAACATTTTTGTTTACACAGGTCTATTCCCTACTGGAATTGCTGTAAGGAAAATTCTGCTGGGATAAAATAGCTTCAAGCATGCTTGGCTGCTTCAATATTTAACCAGATTTAAGAGAGAGAGAGAGAGAGAGAGAGAGAGAGAGAGACAGAGCGAGTGAGAGAAAGACAGATCTGGATCTTGGCAGCATTTGTTGTCCATTTCTGGAAACACCACCCTCTTATAGTCCATTAGAGGATGGTGAGTTGTTAACTGAATGGGAAGAGAGTTGGTTGTTTGGAAGAAAAAAGGACATTGCAGTCTGATTGACTATTATACCCAGGATAGACTCCATTTCAAAGTGGCATCTATCATTTCTTCTGTTTCCAAAACATCTGTTATATATTAAGAGTGTTTAATGCATACTGATGGTGAGCCAGTAAGTATGAACATGGCTGTCAAGCAAGAAAAAAAGAGGACACTGTGCACAGCTGTCACTGGAAAGAATACAGCCGGTGAAATATGTTTCGCTTTAATTGTGTCTCAGAGGTTGTGATTCTCTTCAGAAACACTGATCACTCATAAAATTACCATGTGTTTGGATTTCACAGGCTGAGTCAAGTCTGTGAAATCCTTTATTTTGAGACAGATTGGGCAAATGTGTCCAGTTCAGTTTTTTTTTTGCAAAATTACTCACTATTCTTACCAATAGAAGCCAATAGACATCATTATTAAATATGATATGGATGATGATCAGTCACTATGTTTATTTTGAAAAGCATGTGCATTAATCAGTACCATCTACTCTCTACATAAGACACTCCCTCTCGACTAATAACAAGATTTGCATGTCATCTTTTACCTTGCGATGATCATAATGATAATTAAAATCATTTCAATCAATTTTAGTGGCACTGAAGCTCTCCGAAGCGCCAAAGCCTCTTGAGGAGGACAATGTGGGAAATGTATGCGCGACTCATCCAAGCAACAGAGACTCAACCAAGTGACTCACCAGGCAATCTGGAGAACATGCCCCGTGGCTTAGCTGTGATAACGCTGGCACAGAGAGAGGCCAGACCTCAGCCGATCTGGTGGGGAGAGCAGGCTTCGCCGTCTTTGCAGTGTTTCATCTCTCCATCCGAGATAGACTTCATCCCCAGAGGAAGCATCTGAGGCTCAACAGAGCGTAGAAGAGGGAAAAAAACACTAGTTTATTAAAAAAAAAAAAAAAAACACTCCTGTGACTTTGGAGAAGTAAAAGCACAATCTGTTAAAAGCAAAGTGAGAAATCAAACAATCCCGAGGGGTTTAAGTGTGATTTAATGTAGTAAAAAAAAAAAAAAAGCATGTCCATACAAGTGATGCATTGTAGGCATATCAATAACCTCTGCTGCATTGAGGGAAAGTGTGAGAAATGGCAGATTTGTAGCAGCAAAAAGGAGTGATGTAACTACCTTTGAAATGACATTCATTCTTGTGTTTTGGCTTTGCTGACTGGCCATCAGTGTTTGGATAAATTCAATTTGTTCCCAAAATACAACAAAAAGTTTCATCAGATGCAACCTTAAGGATCCACTGAATATTTTAAACTGTAGTAAAAGATGATCACAGCAAAGCCCCCCTGAACCCAAGCCTAGAAAAGAGTGTCAGAAAGAAGAACACAGGGTGGGCTTGCTCTGATTTCATGGGTAGAAGATGTTGCTGACTGTAATCAGTGGCTCAGAGCTGACAGCGCAGGTGCCTAATAAGTATTCTGTGACACATTCGCATCCCAGATTTAGAAGCTAAGGCCTCCTTCCTGAACCAAAATTAGTGGTAATACACACGCAGGCACTGACGTCTTAATTCCTGACTGGCTAACCTGCCTCCCCCTAAAAGACTGTAATTCATTTAATTAGTTTGGACAGAGGCCACAAGGTCCTCCGTGCATTGCTGATACACAATAAACATCTTCTGTTTCCTTTTTTTTTCAATTGTTATGTGATTTTGTTTCTTCTGTCTTTTTTTTTCTTTTTTTTTTTAACTTCATCCTTGTGATCTTAGTGCCTGGAGCAAACATTGATGTGAGTGTGTTTACCTACCTGAGTGTAAAACCTGACTAACAGTGTGATTTCAAGTCAGTTCATATACACCTCAACCAAATGGGAATAAAGTGTGCGAGAGTTACGCAATCAGGCACTTCCCAAGTATTTCACAGGCCTCACTCATTAAATATAGCTCCATCTGTAACTGCACAAAACAGCTGCATTTATTTATTATTTTTCGCAGATTGCTGGAGGTAACAGATGTTCATGTTCACTATAGTGAGTGTAATGTAAGGTTTGTCCCCTGGTACATCATGTATCTAGATCAGTGATCATTTAATCAGGCAAAAATGACACAAGGCTAAAGGGATGCTTTTTGCGAACCACATGTCTATAACTACGTCTTTATTTCATTTGACTCTTGGGAGTAATATGCTGAATAAATGATGCATTCTTTGCAAAGCAGTTTTTATTGATTTCATTTTCTGGTAGACAAATACACCATATGTCTAAATTTCACTCTGACATCCCATGTATGCCCCTTGTGACCACAGTGATGTTTCAATTTTAATATTTGCTATTGAATTTGGAAATAGTCTGTGTTGTATAAAGTGTAATTTCTTTAACTTTAACCTCAATCACAGACTCTTTTTTTGATGAAATGTTAAAGCCAATAATAATAATAATAATACTAATAATAATAATAAGTTATGCTGCAAGATAAACTTAAAATCCAATGTAGATTGTTTTACAAGGGATGGTCAATGAACATGTATATATTGTTAAATTCTCATTTACTACTATTACACCTGTGTCTTCATAAAATGTTTTTTTTTTTTTTTTTTTAACAGTACTTTTGCCATTTTGAAGAGCGATAATTACAACAACTCATGGTTCATTAATTACCCAAATACAAAAATAAATGGTACCTGAAGAGTTTTATTAACTGCAGTTGGAGTGTATTATCCAGTTTATCATTCATCTTAATTATTTGGCTGTTGTAGTTTAAAAACATGAGAAAGTTTTTAGTGATGAGCTAAATGTTCTCATTACTGGTACATATTTTCCCTAAATGAATCATCATCACAAAAAACTCTATTAGCATTTTTTCCCCCCCTTTTTATAATCACTACCGACCATTTGTTCAAATAATTAATCATTAAAATAATACAATGTGATACTGATTTTAAGAGGTAGGGCAGAACATTGAGTTGTGCCAAAAGATGCTGTATTCAGTAAATACAATATGCTGGAAAAAGTAAAACTACTAAACTATTTTAAGCTAATTTACTACTAAATTATATATTGTTGGGCAAAACCAAAGGTTTCAGTCAAATATTTCATGTGTGACTTTTTTTTTTTTTTTTTTTTAGGCAGTGTATTTCATTTATAGGGTTAGTGTAAGTCATTATATGTTAATAGAATTGCTATCCTGTGAAAACCATACCTATCTGAGAGACCCATAAAAGATCGCTTCATTCTTCAGGTTAAAACCTTCAAAATCAACACAACTGAAGATCTGAAACTTATATGAAATTAAAATAAATCTGTCAGACATTTATTGAAGTAAAAAGTATAATATAGGTTTTGGAGTTGGGTATAAGCTCTCATAACAAAGAAGTACTGAAGCCTTAGAATTATCTTTACCCATAAAGACCCAGCACAACTTTTATATCAGTTCCCCATTACATTTTTCTCTCTATTTAACTTTCCTTAAGTGATTTATCACCTTTTACTATAATATTATCCTCTGTGTTTTGCATTCATTCCAGTGAAAATCGGGTATTTCACTATAATTAATTCGCCGATCGTGTAGATGCTCATAAAAACTGAGTAAATTCAAAGGTTATGATTTTACAACGGAGAAAACTTGAGGAAAAAGTGACTTTTTTCAGTAGGGATATCAACGACTGAACATTAAAAACAATCATCTATGGATTCTGCCACTGATCCATTCCATGGGTTTTACTGGTGAATCGATGTTGTAGAAGATGATAGTATTTCCATGGTTACTACAGAGCCTTTGAAACATCCAAATGGGTCATATCTGAGACCATGAAAAGATGACGAACTTAATTTTACACCAATTACTTACATGGATTGATAGGATTAGTGGATCACCAGGTATTAAACTTTATAGATGAGTGGCTATGGGTTAAAGTAGTGTATGTGTGTGTGTAAGGTGAGTGTGTTATTGTTGTTTTCTGCTCTTCAGGTGACAGTGTGCAGGTGGGGACATGAGCACCGGGATGTGATCGCACCAGTAAAGATGACCCTGCTGGGAGGTGATGGATCCGACTACGACTACAGTGCCCTGAGCTGTGCCTCTGACACCTCCCTCAACCCACCACCTCTGCATGAAGAGGAGGCTCGAAAAGGGGCCTTTTACAAGAGGGCGCAGCATGCCCCTGACTTCGGCGGTATCCATGGAGACACACTGCTGTCCAGTGCGCGTAAAGTCCATGTCATCATAAATGTGGGCGGCCTGCGTTACCAGCTGCCTTGGACCACCTTGGAGGACTTCCCCCTGTCTCGTCTGGGCCAGCTGCACCTCTGCAGTACTTTCGATGACATTATGCGCATCTGTGATGACTATGATGTCACACATAACGAGTTCTTCTTCGACCGCAGCCCGTGTGCCTTCCGTACCATCCTGACCTTCCTGAGAGCAGGTAAGCTTCGCTCCCTCAGGGAAATGTGTGCACTCTCCTTCAGGGAGGAGCTGCTCTACTGGGGGGTCCCTGAGGAGAACCTGGAGTGGTGCTGTCGCCGGCGTCTGCTGCAACGCATGGAGGAGTTTGAAGCAATGGAGCGAGCAGAGGAAGAGGAGGAACTCTTAGAGGATCTGTTGGACTCAGACAGTGGGAACAGAGACCGTGGTGCAGAGTCCAGGCTGAATCGGTGCATGGCACAGCTCAGAGACATGGTGGAGAGGCCTCACTCCGGCCTCCCGGGGAAGATCTTTGCCTGTTTGTCAGTGCTGTTTGTCACCATCACTGCCATCAACCTGTCCATCAGCACCATGCCGGCTATGAGGGAGGAGGAGGAGGCGGTGAGTGGACAATCACACACACAGTTGTACTCTTAAACTTAATACCTTCAAAAGACTGATGCCAACTGGCCAGAGCAGGTTCATGAGTGGTCCAACAATTTTTTTTTTTTTTATCAAGCAACACTCATAGGACACTCATAGAAATGCTCTGAAATTCAAAATTTCAACCTTAGTGTGTTACTGAAAATTTTAACCCATAAAAACCCAGCACATTTATTTTGACTGTTCCCAAATGAATTTTTCTGTCTATTTAATTTCCTTAACTGATTTATCAACATTTATTATAATATTAACCTCTGTATTTTGTGACATTTCATTGAAAACAAATATTTTCTTATATTTAATTACTGATCATGTATATGTTCATTAAAGCTCAGATTAAAGTTGAACGTTATTTTATCAGAAACAGAGAAAACTGAAGAAAAAGTGACTTTTTCAGTCAAATATCTCATTAACTGAACCAAGTGTCTCCATCCACTACATGGGTTTTACTGGTGAATCAATATTGTGGAGGATGACAGTGTTTCCACGGTAACTACGGAGCCTCTGAGCATCCAAGTGGGTCATAGCTGATGGCCATGAAAAAATGAAAAACCGTATTTTACACCAATTATTTATGTGGATTGATAGGATTAGTGGATCAACAGGTATTAAACATTTTAGATCAGTAGTTTTGATCACCAGTGGCTGTTTGGGTCTTTATAGGTTAATACTTTTGCGAATTTTTTCAAAAAATTTAATTGCTATGTAAAAAATCAAGGTCAGTGAAGGTACCATATTTAGTTGCATATCTGTAGTACAGTGTTGGGCCTTTCAGACTCTGTAGACCACATTTGACCTGAGATTGTTGCCTCACTGTACTCACTGTCACTGCCTTGTAATGTATATGGAAATTACCAAATGTAGTCACTTACCCGATAAAGAGTTAAGGTTATTTTCTTACTTATAATGGCAGCCTGACAATGACCAAAAAGACATAAAGTCCCATTCCTACTTTTATGGCAACTCCTAAATGAATCATTCTCTCTATTTAACCTTTCTTAAATGATTTATCACCATTTATTATAATATTATCACCTATATTTTGCATTTTTTGTGTGTGTGTGTGTGTAAATCACACATTTTCCTTTATCTAATTCAATGATCAAAAAACTCAGAGTAAATCCAAGAAGTGTCATATCACAATATCAATAACTGAATGGGGGGGGGGGGGGGGGGGGGGGGGGGGGGGGGGGGGGGGGGGGGGGGGGGGGGGGGGGGG
>JAPSES010000236.1:19797954-19814884 GCA_029822895.1 Maxillicosta whitleyi
GACTACATGGGTTTTACTGGTGAATCAATGTTGCAGACAATGACAGTGTTTCCTCATTCACTTCACTTTACCTTAATTACTTACATGTATTGATAAAATTAGACAATCAACAGTTTGGAAGCGTTTCAGATCAGTAGATTCTTTTTGGTTGCCAGTGGCTGTTTGGGTCCAAAACAGAAGAAAGGCAATTAACTCAACCAAATTAAAACATAAAAGCCATTAACATTTCCCTAAATAAATAAATGTCCGTACATATCCCCAAACAGTGATTGAGATAAATTCCACAAGTTTTATTATTTTTTTTGCAACAAACTCCTAATTAGCAGCAACAAATAGGAATGACAATAACAACAGATGTAATAGATTTATGGGTCTTTACTCTGATGTAAAGGAAAAAACTGTCTGTATTGTAATTGGACACAGATACTGGACAATGTAACTGACTTAGAGAGGAGGCTGAATACACTGGAAACCGATGGTAATCAAATTGCAGGATGATTATAAATTGTGTCAAGGTTTTGAAGTCTTCCTTTGCGAGGCAGTCATTAAACTATATCCCCTTAGGCAAACAGACGGAGAATATCTAATAATACCCAAGATGTCCAGGGACTGTGGTAAATACTGTAGTTACATCATATAAAAACCTCCTCTGAGGGAGTTGGTTTTGTCTTTACTCTTCAGCAGATGTGAAAGCAGCTGTGTTCAGAAACTACACCGAGGTAAATTGACTTGTTATTTTGAAAAGCAGTCACGGTGAAACACTAGCACACGTCCCGTCTGTCACGTCACTTAAAAACGACAAAGGGAGCAAAAAGCTGAGAAGCAGTTGTTTTTGCCAGATTCGCAAAATATGTATTAGAACAGGCTCTGGTTCTGTGTTCATGAAATGCTTTCATTATTATGTCTGGCTTCAGTCACAACCATAATTAACACCCTGATGTCTTTAGTCAAATCAAAGCGGAACGCATGCAGATTTGAATGGAATCTTGATTTGGTATTTGATGAAAACACAATGAATTACTTTGCATAAATAATGTTATGGTGCTTGTTAATTCTCTGCTTTCACTTGTTTTCAGGTTTGAAGGTGCTATTAATATGTGATAAGAAAGAAAAAACAAATGTTGCAAGTGGGAAATTAAATCCTAACTTTCCGCTTTGAGTCAGAGGTCCATTATAGATTATAATAGTCATCATCCTACATCTTCCTCTCCATAGAAATCCCTCTGCTACATCAATCAAAATGCATGTTCTGGAAAAATAAATGGAGAAAAAAAAAACAACAAAAGACAGTACTTCAGCTGTTGAGAGGATTACACAATTATATTCTCCCTTTAGTGTCTCTCGGTTAATTAAATAGTTTCCTGTTTCTATTTTAACAGCTTTACTGACTCGAGTGTTGCATTTACAAGGTGCACAAGTGTTCCTGTCTCTGAGAATGAGCAGGTTCACGTCAGGTTTCAGGTGCTTATGCTCTCTACACAGATCTACTCAAACCTTAATGGGAGGGAGTTTGATAATAATATTTTTAACATAACTTTCAAAGTTTCTGCATTGAAATGTTCTTAACTGTATCTCAGCCACACTTTGAATCAGGATTATTGTTTAAAATACTAGAACAACTGCAGCTGTGAGTTACTATGATTTAATAATAATATTGAAAAACTCAAAATTAGGAAATTTGTTTTCCCTTCCCCCTTTTGTTACATAGACTCATAGATTAAAATGACAGACATTAATACCTGTAACCTTATATAGATCTAAAACTTGAAACACCGTGATTTTTTTTGTTTTGAATCATCAATGTGCTGTAATGTTTGTCTGTTTTGCTTTTTCCCTTTCCATTTTCTTAAAAAAAAAAGGTACAACAGGTGACATTTTTGTTTTTCTTTCTCCCCCATGTTCCATAGGTCAACACCCACTGTTCTTTCCTTTTTCTTTTTTCTTTTTTGTTGTTTATGTGTGTGTTGTCTTTGCAAAAAATAAAAGTTAAAAAAAAAAAGAAAGAAAGAAACACACTGATTTTTTACACTGTTTATGCTGCTTTTTCAAGTTGAGTAATCACACCGGTAAAATGTAATAAGATTTCAAAAATAAAATGAAATTAAATGAAATCAAGACGATGCATAAAAGAGTGAAACATGAAACCATACATGGCAATAAATACTGCAACAGTTAAAGTGCTAAAGGTAGTGTGTTAAAATAATGTAAACACTTCTAAGAAATACTTAAAAATTTTCAGTGGTAATGACATGGATAGCATAAGAATAACAATAAGAAAATAATTATTGTTATTATTATTAATAATAGTAGTAGTAGTTGTAGTAGTAGTAGTAGTAGTAGTAGTAGTAGTAGTAGTAGTAGTGAGTCCCACAGTTTCTATAATTTCATTTTTAGCACAGTTTTGGGGAAAAAAATACAACATTTTAAAAATATGCTTGATTTTTCATCCATACAATGTTCAGGACAGTGCAACAGCTTTTAGATAACGAGTGTGATGAGTAATTTCCTTTTTTAATTATTAGCTGACAACAAGAAAAAGAAAAACACACAATTTCACATAAGTGGACAAATAAAAGAAGATTAATACTAATAAAATAAACTGTATAAAATACAATATACCTACCATACCAAGAACAGACAAATTAAATCTAGTTTCTAATTAGGGAGCACAGAAACTGTAATGTAAACCCCTTTGAATCCAGACACTTGATCAGTACAACACATTTCAAAGAAGACACTCATACTGGAACTAATTACAGACAAATAGAGTGAAACGAATGAATTGGTGAATCACTGCTAATACTCTGTGAACTCTCTAAAGGGGGAGAATACAATCACAAGTGTTACCAAAGGTATATCTAGGCGTGTATGTGTAATTAGATAATATAATATGTATGAGTTAATTAAGTGTAATGTGCTGTAGAACTCCCAGCAGAACTTTGTATTTCATATTAAAGTGGCTCCCTCTAGTGATTACAACAATCACTCACACAATAGCAGCGACGCTTGACTCCAATATGTTTCTTCAACAGGGCACATGCTCCCAAATGTGCTACAACATCTTTATCGTGGAGACTGTGTGCGTGGCCTGGTTCTCCCTGGAGTTCACCCTTCGCTTCATTCAGGACCGCAGTAAGCTCACCTTCCTCAGACAACCCCTGAACCTGATAGACGTGGTGGCCATCCTGCCCTACTACATCACCCTAGTGGTGGACAGCACCTCCAAAGGGGAGAAGAGACTGGGATCAGGCAGCAGCTACTTGGACAAAGTGGGTTTGGTGCTGCGTGTCCTGAGGGCACTGCGGATTCTCTACGTGATGAGGCTGGCTCGCCATTCTCTGGGCCTGCAGACTCTGGGACTGACTGCACGCCGCTGCACAAGGGAGTTTGGCCTGCTCCTCCTCTTCCTCTGTGTCGCCATTGCACTGTATTCCCCTTTGCTGTATTTGATTGAGAATGAAATGGCTACAACGCAGGAGTTCACCAGCATCCCCGCTACCTACTGGTGGGCTGTGATCACCATGACAACAGTGGGATACGGGGATATGGTGCCAAGGAGCATCCCTGGTCAGGTGGTGGCTCTAAGCAGCATCCTGAGTGGGATCCTACTCATGGCCTTCCCCGTCACATCCATCTTCCACACCTTCTCGCGCTCATATGTGGAGCTGAAGCAGGAGCAGCAGAGGCTACTGCAGAGGAGGACACATTTTCTGCTCCGGAGCCGGATGGCCGGCCTGGGCAGCAACCTCTCACTGGAGAGTGATATGCTCTTCCCTATAGGGTCGTCTGACACCAGAGACTTGGATGACTGAGATGTTCACAGTCATTTCCAATCATGGACATGAAAGATGGCTTATAAAAGAACAGAGTGAGTCTACTGAAGATTAGTGAAGGTGGGACAGGGATAAAATGTCATAGAGGCAGAAGCAAAAAAAAAAAAAAAAGCAAAAAAAAAAAGTTTTTTATTCTTCCCAGAGATGTGTAGCATTGACTGGATAGACCGTAAGAAAGAGAGAAGAGAATGACAGGAGGATTACAAATATCTTGAAAAAAAAAAATGAAAACACCAGAAAAAAAGTGTATTACAGCTTGGTAACAGTTGATCATATATAAATCATGAAACACAAAGGTATTCAAGTATAACAATGACATACAGTTGAACAGTATTATGCTAAAACGAACACAAAATATCCAGAAGTGTGAGATGGTGTGACATGACACTGAAAAAAGTTTAAAAGCACAAACATAGCATCCCTACAGTCCAAGAGCATAGTAGTGTTTTTTGATGTTTTTTTTTTCTTTGTCTCTTTTTTCTCCAAACATTTTAATGGGTTTATTGATGTGAAGTGCTCCTGGGAGTCATTGTATTTAATGGAAAATGCTCTTTGCTTTTGCCCCTAAGGTTAAGTACATTTTTAAAGCAAAAAAATGTAATCCATCATCCATTGAAGCATTAAGAATTTTTATTTTATTCTTAAAAAAAAAAAAAAATCTGTTGGATTTCTTAATATCCCCCACTCTGACAATGGCTAATTTTAATGTTTTAACTGCCCCTCTAATTCTCCTTCTTCTTGAAGTTTCATATGCAATTTTTGGTAATTTCTGAACAAACTGAAGCATTAATGTGTGTGAAATTACTGTAATTGCTGTCCATGGCTGTTAATAATAATTTATTTCTTTTCTGAAAGTGATATCAATTGAATTTTGTCTTCTTTGCTTGTTTCCTCGTCACTTCTTATTTAAACACTAGATGGCAGCATTGTGCAACTCTCAAAGAACAAGCAACTTTGATTTAACCTCCAAATCATAAAAATGTCTGTTTTACTTATTATTATTTTTAACTGTATCTTAATCTTTCAGTTCGCCAAGAATGATAGGGTGCATTTTTAATTAATTTCAATAATTGTAATTTGATTTTAGCTATTACAGTAAGACATGTGGTGAACTTAATTAAAAGGTTTATTTCAGTTCATTCTAGTTCTAGAATCATAAACCTCCAAAAGTCATAATCTCATGTGCTGGTATTGACTAAATTATAGGTATGTACAGTACAGATGCAGGTCTGAACCTGTGCTGTCAGGTGAGGAGGGGCTTCCGTGATGCACCATTCAGTCAAATCCGACCTTTATTATTTATTAAACCATTCCACCAATCAGAGCCTGACGTTCCAGAGTAGGCCCCGCCCCTCCGCCCCTCTCACATCCCATCTCAGTGTTTTGGTCTGGATTTGGTGTCCCTCCTGCGCGTCACCCAGTTGTGCCAGAAACTCCCCACCGCATTGCCACTGGGTTACGTGTTTCTACTTTAATTCGGGTGAATTTCTGCGAATGAAAACCGGCGCTTCTTCAGCTCACGAGGCTTCCCCTGTCATGACTTCACCGGGCCGACCCTCCAGTTGAATGGGATCCCTGAACGCCTCTCATCCGTCCTGTATTTCGCTTTGGCTCCAAAAGAAGAAAAAAAAAAACACCACAGTCAGTCTCTGCTGTTCCGAGTCCTGATTTTTCGGATCCTTGAGTCTGCCTGCCTTCTCTCCAGTCACTTTCATTAATGGTTTTGATGTGAAACCCGCCCGTCTGAGCTGCACGAGCGCGACGACGCCAAATCTTGAAGCCTGAACATCGGGGTAAGTCAACTTGTTATTTTAGTGTGTCACTTAGATAATGACAGGCAGACAGACAGGGGCAAATTAAAAATGAATGAGGGCTTTGAACAAGGCAGCAGATGAGCGTTTAGACACATAAACTATACTTTTTTTTTTGTTTCTTTCATGACCCCACATGTCACATTAGATTGTTCCAAATACATTACTTTCTATCAAAAATGAAGTGTTTTGCCTTTTACGCACGAAGTTTAATGTTTATCCTTTTACGCACCAAGTTTAATGTCCACCCTTTTACGCATTAAGTCAATGTCAATCCGGATACTTAACAGTGACTCCTTAACGGTTTTGGAGATGCCTTTGCTTCAGAGTGGAAAGTCTGAGGTACTTTTAGCAGCATTAAAAGCCTTCTATCCCCTTATTGAATGTGCAGTGGTTGTAACTGAGCCTTGGCAGATCCAGGCACTCTGAAGTGAGTTTTTAAGGGTTACCACCTTCAGTTTTATGTTTGAGGGTGGAGACTGTTGAAGCTGAATTATGTATAAGCTATGGGCATGTTGTAAATATATGTTTTTGCCTGTTTGTTTAAAAATGCCTTCCTTCTCAGGATCCCACAGGCTTTAGAGACAGAACTGTCATATGCTTAGGATTAGTCACTCCCACTCAACATGAGTCAAACTGCCAAAATATTTACTTTAATGTGGTTCTAACTAATAATAGAAGAGGCTAGGTATGCATCGAATTAAAAGTAACAGTATAGCCTATAATTTAATGAGGTAATCCCTAGATAGAGGCTGTATGCTTCCATATGTGTTTGTGTTCAGACATTGTAACCACTCATTGGCCTGTATCTACTGTACACATGAGTCCAGACTCCCCAAACCAGACTGCTGATCCAGGATCAGCCTTCAGACCCGCTAACCTAGTGTGTTATCATTCATCTGAGAAAGAAAAAAAAAATATTAACCCGAGTTCAGTGTCTAGACCAGATTTTCACCCCAGACACTTAAATATCAGCCTGTCAGTTTGTGCAAGACGTCAATGTGTGACACATTTGCTATCACAGCATTTGGGATATAACACTTTGTACATCTCTTGTGTCCTCACACAGACACACACTCGTAACCCTGCTGTACCACTATTGCGCTGTGTTTCTGCAGTCTTTTGATCTTCCTAAAACCCAAATATTTAGTGTAAACCCACTGTCAGTTCTAGCTTGTTTTTTCTATTTCCCTAATCCTTTATGAAATCTGAAATATTTCACATTTCAGAGAGGCAGCGATAATGTGTAATGAAAATAAAATTCTTACTGCATTTATTCTCAGTTGTGTATTAGGTTAATCCTGTACATTTTTTGCTTGTGTATTTTTTTTTCCATTTCCTGAAGGAATTAGGATGTTTAGCAGGAAGGAGGCAAAAACATATTATTCCATAGATTCTATATCCTAAATTTTAGTACTGGGTCAATGACATGCAAACTGATGCAGCGGATGAAGCTGTGTTATGTGGAAACGCCCCAGGGCACCCATAATGTCCACTTTCCCTCACTGCCTTTTTTTAAAAATCCTTTTTCTTCTTCCTCTCATTTTCTTGCTACATTAGTGTTTCTTTCTTTTCTGGATCTGTTAAAGCAGTGAGTGAGAAGCGTTTGTCACAGTGGTTCGAGACGGTCCATTGTACTTTCCAATCGGCACATTTCAGGCCTCACAGAAGGGACCTAATACTCCTTGGAATCCCGTGAATGCCCTCCAGTGAAAGCTGTAGATGTTTATGTCAGCTCCAATGAGATTGGTGGAAAGTGGCTCTTGAGGCAGAAATTCCTGCTAATTGGCAACGTGGCTGTGGACTGGCCCCTTTGTTCACGCTCATACTGGAGTGGTCTGTCTGTCTGTCAGGGTGATACACTGGCCCTGGCATCAATGAACTGCTTGTTACCACAGCCATCCGGCGGTGGTATAAAGATTAAGTGTTTCTCAAGCCTCCCAGCCAAACATTTTGATAGCAAATTGTATATTTTGCCTCCGTGGATCCTTTTAAAGTGCATTGGGCCAAATTGAGCAGTTGCATTATACATACTCTGCTGTAACTGGTGGTTTGCTGAGATCATCATTTGATCTCGTCAGTGTGTCCCACTTTCCTTTAGGTCAAATAAGGATTAATTGGCATTGACTACAGAGGACATACAGTAACAGTTTGTGATATTTTAGAAAAGAAGAAGTTTATTGGCCAGGGGAAGATAATAAGAGTAGGGTTCTCAAATGACTGAACAGAGGATGAGTGCAAGGGATTCAGGCCTCTAGTAATAGCAGTACTGTGAATCTGCCTTGGTGAAACAACACAGTATTGCATTTTGGCTTTAGAGTGCTTAAAACACAAAAAAACACTTGTGTAATGCCAGGCTCAACCCTTCTTCTATTTGCCAGTGAGATGTGTGATACCAAAGGGAGAGGCACAAAGATAGAATCATTGTATAGTTGAAGGGGAGCATGAGATTTGTGATGGCTTCCCACTTACAAAGACCTCTGAATTTTTCATGTGGCAGATACTAAACTTCTGTTCCTCTGGCCCAGATTTGGTGCTAATTAGTTCCCAGCTATGTTCAAGGGCATACGGTTGAGCATGAGAATGCCAGTACCACCTGTTCTTTCTTTCTTTTTTTTTTTTTTTTACTGTTTCAAGTTGCTACCATCCTGTTGTGCTTCATGTATCTGTTTGTGTCTGTAGTTTTCGCTATCTGTTAGTAGCCCGCTCTTAGGATGTCTGTCTACTTTCATGGTGCCACTCATGTTTAAACAGTGCTTCGGTTTTACGTCTATGAAAATAATAACTTCATAGTTCATGCTGTAATGTGAAACTGCATGGTTTATTGACTGCAATAGAGAAGTGAGTCAGTTATATCTGCATAACGGCACAAAGCTAATGATTGCACAGTGTGAATGATAAGGATGTGAAGCAGAACTGAAGTGAAGTTCTCCTGACATGTCAATCTCCTTCTAAGCTGGCCTGCGCCATTTGCCATTTGAATAGAGTATCTGATAGTGGTTTGATACAGTCAGACAGAGGAGGGCTTGTATCCTCCCAGGATCTCTGGCCACTTCCTGTCCCTCTGCTCTGGGAACAGGCCAGGGTGACACAGGCCATGCATCTCCACTCAATCCACCCACTGTTGCCTGTGTGGAAAAGCTATAACTCCCGCTCCCTCATTCCCAGCGCTCCCCGCAAGTTTGGCCGTGCGCGTTTCTTTGTGACAGGAAAAGCGTCTTTGGCATTTAGAGAGATACCTCTATGTGTGGCTTTGTGTAGGCGCAGCTGTGCAAGCCCGGTCAGGAGGATGATGAGATGCTGGGAAGAGCACATGCTGCTCTCTCCCCCTTTCAGTCTTAAAACGTGAGGTCCTCCCTCCTCTGAAAATCACTGCAGTCTGTGTTGACATGGGAGTTTTTCTGCAGATCCTGCCCTCTCACAGACCCAACAACATGTTATAATTAGTGTAAAACCAAATAACAGGTACATATTTGTGTGGAATTTTCATGCATTAAGATATGTGGGTGGCACAGAATACATTTTCATCTTCATCAAAAAGAAACTGGCTGAGACTATAATTGATCACTGTTCTCTACAGTCATGTTACTACACAAATGGCTTACTGTATCTAAGTTGTTTAAGGTTTTTTTTTTTTTTTTTTTTTAGATTAATGGTCTAAGAGTGACCATAATAGATCTGTGGGAGGGTGCTGAACAATACAAGTGACTCAGTGATTACTTAGCCAAGAGTTGTTTCTCACATTTATAAATTTGGTATTGCAGCTTCTAAAACACCCCCCATCTTCAATTAAACTTGTTTTTCACATGATAATTAAAAGTACAAAGCTGTATTCCACTCATTCATGCATTTTGTTGTGTGTCACTAACAGATGTTTTAGGCAGTGTAGTTGCATGTTTTGTTTTGTTTTTTTATCCTGGATCTAAGAAACAGCAGGTTTATCTTCCTCCTCTCTCAGGATGAACCTCTGCTGTCTTTCGCTGTACGCCACCATCTCGCTCTCTCTCCTTTTCTGGTGGCCTCACAGTCGGCGGCTCATTCTCTGTGTCACCGTCCCACTGAGGTCCATTTGAATATTGAAATCAGGGCTTGCTGAACAAAGAGGTGGTTTAAAAGACATGGAGGAAATCACTTCAGTGTTGGGGGGCCTCGCCGTCCAATCTGTTATGGAAATGCCAAAGCAGGGAACAGTTATGTTTTGATGATGAAGCGTGACATGGGCCCATTTTAAAATTTTAATGGCAAACCCAGGTGGGTGTTTCAGATTTTTTACTGCTATTATTTGTATATCTCAAAGGAAACAAGGCCCCAATACTGGGAACTTTGCGTGAGTGTTTCTCTTTTTCAGTTTGAATGAAAGTGGCAATTGAAAAGATGGAGGAGCATGCTTTATTTATACTATTACCGAGCACAGTGGTTGCATTGCTCCCTTTTCTTTAATTTGTTTCATAGAGTAACTGTATTTTTATTGTTCTGTTTTGGCAGATAAGACAACATGGGAATTATGTATACATATTTTTAAATAATAATGTATGTGAAGATGCAAACATATGGGAATTAGCTAATGATCAGTCACAGCATGAAACTGTGTGCATTTAAAGCCTCGGTTTTTCCACACATTTGTGGAAAACGCGAGTGGATTCATTAATACACACACTCCTCCTAGACTCATGATACAGTATCATTTCATGATACATTGGGTCAATGCAGCTTTTAATTACCCATTTTTATATCCGTCCTCTTTGGAAAGACCTGTGATTGGCTGAAAATCCTCCAGCAGAAAAAAAAAAGAGTCAAGAGACAGTGCAGAAGTCCTGTATCTTCTCAAATCACTTGAAATACAATTTGCTAAAAAGAGAGGCTGCAACAATTAATAAACTATTACTATTACTTGCTCCTGGAAGTATTGTGATAATGGCTAATCAGTTTTTTGTTTTTTTGTTTTCAAATGTCTGTGATTCCAGTTTCTCTTGGTTCATTCCTCTGTGAGTGTAAACTGAATACCTCTGGGTTGTTAACCAAATAGAACATCATCTTGTGCTTTTGCAGACACTGTTTCATTCTTTTATGAAACTTCAGGGATCAAACAAACGATGGAATAATGCTGAATCCATGGATAAAATTATTAATAATGAAAATAACCATTCTTTGCAGCCTGACCGAAGAGTTATTATGCAAGAACCCTGCTTACTTTTTAATTTAAAAAAATGTTACTATCCAAATTGCACAGTTTGATACTATACTCTTTCACAGCACATTGGACAGTGTGCGTTGTGGCTACATTCCATTTCTTCTGATATGTGACGGATGCTGAAGGTATCGGGTGCTGTCTGTGACTCAGTGCAGACTGAACATCTTGGGCCGACGGTGTCTCTACCTGCTTCCCCGTGCATTCCTGCTCTGGGCTGTGTGAGCAGGAGAGCAGTTGAAACTCGCCTTGTCCTCCAGTATGCATTCCTCAGCCATGAGTGAGCTCAGTCACATTGCTGTAACAAACCTGGGAATGCAACACCACTTGCATACACACACCTGGCTCTCTTTCCCATATGTGAACATGTTTACATGCGTTCAGTGTCGCCTCGTAAACTGAAAGCCAGCATTTTCTGTTCTGTGTTTTATACATGCGGCTATCCCTTTGGGTTGTGTTTTTAGATTTCAGTGATCATTTCAGAGCAGCTGGGATTCCTCTTCCTGCCTGACTGTGTAGATCAGAAGTTAAATGGTGAAAGCCCTAGGTTACTGAAGCATGAGGCACATTCAGTCTCTGTGGACATGAGCAGATCAAATGCTCTCCTTTGAAATGTAATGAGAAGGGGTGAATTTAAGGGTTTCCTTGAGTTCACTGTAGGCAACAGAGGATTTCTACCCTTAAGCATGAAATCATATGCCTATATGTTGTTGCAGGTCTCTCTTGAGTGTTTTTTGTTTTTATATACTGCATCTCTTGTATATTTATGTCATTTGGCAGTCTGCGTTGGTTTTTTGGAGCCTTCCATTTTCTGGTGTCAAATATTGCTCTCAGTGGTAAAGCTGCCCCTCCCCTTAGAGTTGATTACAGTTTTGGTGATATTTCAAAAGCCCAAAAAGGATGTTTTTCCTTTTCACATGACTAACGGTATGGCTGACGCACTAGGGGAAACAACGTCTTTTATTTCTACCATTTCCTCTTAGAAATCTCCTGAAAGGATTGTAGAGAAGAATGGGGAGAGGGAGAGAGCACAGGAAGGGGGATAGACCCAATGTGAAGGAGTAAGACTTGGGGGGGAATAAAGCGAGCCAAAGCCCTTGAGGATTATCTTTTTCTTCTCCTCCCTTCCTCCATCTCTCTTCCTCTCAGTCTTCTCTTCGTGTTTGAACACATGACCACAGCTCATCAGTCTCAGTTCACATAATGACCATATTTAGATGAGAGCTGCAGAAACGAGAGAGTAGAAGAAGAAGAAAAATATGAGGCTAATGTCGGGGTAAAGCCCACAAGCGTCACAACAGGAGTATTTGTCAGAAGGAGTACAGCAGATTTTCCCCAGTATAGTATAAAGCATTCTGTCTATTCTTAGTCCTTTAGTACACTACAGTGGAACAGTGCTCACATATCGACACAATACAGTGAACACCCGCAGGTCTTTCAGCAGTCACGGTACTGTGCATGCCACAGATACCTCAGATCTTGTAGTTTTTCTGGAGAGATAGCTACTGCTGCTGTTTGACGCAAGTCTGTTCATCAGAGGTGATATGGGAGCAGCTGAGAGACCTTGAGCAACAAAACAGGGCATATGTTTTAACATGTTCAGTAGGGTGTTTCTTACTATTAGTTCATCTTTAATTTCATGCCGTCTTTTTGCCGTAAACATTAAACTTGTTCTGCATTCAATTCTGTAACAGACCTAACTGTTGGATAATGTGCTGGAATTTATTTGCAGTTTTGCAACCAACTCGATGAGCTAATTGGAGGAAATTACTGTAATGTCCTCTGTCTGTATCATCTAAGCCATGTTAGTCACACCCAGTCTAGGAAGGTTAGTTGACAGCCTCAGTTAAATCACCTGACTACTGTTTTTCCAAATAGGTAAGCCTTTTTCTTTTTTTTTGTTGTTTTGTTTTGTTTTGTTTTTTCCAGACCTACACTAGGAAAGCAACATGCAAATTTTCAGGTCGGGCCATTCTCCATGTCTTGGGAAGTGTTTTGATGTTTCCCTCGGTGTTATCTTCCTTATATTTAATCTGAATGCCACTTGTGGAAGGTGCAAATGTTCAGGATGGAATGATTGGTATTTTTGTTGGAGAATAAAAATGATGATGGGAAGAAAGAGTGCGAGAATATGCCAGACCAAGACTACAAGTTGTCAGCCTCATAATAGCATAGTACTCATTACAGCCTGTCCCTTCTCTCAGACAAGTCACAGTAAGAAATTTCTGACTCTATAATTACCTAATTTGACACAGAGGCCGTCTTATAAAATATTCTGTAGTCTGCTTTTCCATCTTGTTCTGTTACCAGGGATGTAGATTGACATGAAACAGACGTGTTGCAGCAGGTTTCTGCCTTTCTGCCACTTTCCTTTGCCCAAGCCAACAAATCACCTCATCTAAAATGGCCCAGATATTTTCTTACTGAGCCTCAATCCTAAAATAATTTGATGTATGTCATAGTCAGATTAGGAACAAGGGATAACAGAAAATCCATGAACCTGTAGTGGTTGCCAACAGTGTTTGTTGTTTGGGACAGGACAGAAATATTCCTGTGTAAGCAGCGGGTTTAAGATGAACTAGCCAGCTGCTGCTGTCATATGATGTTAAGGTCAGGTTAGATGTGCCATTTGGCAAACAAAACGTGGCCTGAACATGGGTTACTGCTTTTTTTTTTTTTTTTATTATTATTATTATTATTTCTGCAAAAATGCCACTGGTGAAAAATACCAAAATACACAAATCCATAGTAAAAGGGATAAGGGCTCACAGCCTTTGATTCTATTATCGAAAGCAAAGCACCACAGGCTCCTGAGAGACTGTGAAATAGGGTAAACATGGTGTTTTTATGGGAATCTCTTGGGGTTCGACCAAAAACATCACAATTGTACAACTCCTCCAGGTAATCTCACCTCCTCCTCACTTTCTCTGTGTCACTTTTTCCTTCTTCCAAACGCCCTCCTCTGCTTGTTTCTCTCCCAAACACTCTCAGGAAGTGACAGACGTCCCACATAAATTAGAGAGACGCAGCCTCAGCTAATCTTGCCATTTTCTTCATCAGATAGGCACGCAGTGTTTTGGCTCAGAAACTCAGTGTGCAACTATCCTACATCTGTGCAGTTTGTTGGTTTGAGGAATGCTTGGAATCGCCTCCATAGCAACAGCCAGGATCTGTGTGTGTATGCATGTGTGTGGAGTGGTAAATATTGACTTCACTACCTCCCCATCCCTGTGTCTGTCCGTGACAGGAGCACAGAGGTGGTGGTGGGGTGGGGGGTCGGTACACACACTTTATCCAGGACTCAGCAAAGTCCTGCCAATGGGGGCGTGTGTTTACCTTCAGAACTCCAAACATGTAGAAGGCTTCTGGCTCTGAGTACAGTCTGATTCAGGACATAACAGCAACACAGAAGAGGTGAAATGCCACTGCGGCTTTATGACATGTTCTCTGCGGTGTTACTTCATCTGAACTCTTTATAAAGTCTGGCCTAATAAGTAACTAAATGGGAAGTGTGGATGGATATTACTCAGTCACTGAGACCTGTGCGGGGGTAGTACTGGTGTGCAAACACATCCAAGAAGCCATTTACTCTGTTCGTGTTTGTTGAAGGAGAAAAGAAACATGACATTCGAGTTAAATCAGTCTTTAGTCAGAACCAGAAAATGCCCAACCTGTACTGTATGTGCTCCACAATGAGAGTTGCTAAATCAAACTGTGTGACTGACTGGTAAATTGCTTGAGGTGCTTTCAGTGGAGAATTTTTTCCTGTTTTTCCTTCCCAGATGGATTTGTTGAGACAGGATAAGAGAAGTGCAGCAGTAGTGGTTTGACCGGTCTGTCCTGTCTTGTCATTGCAGCAAGCGTGTTGTTTGCAGGCCCCAGATGGAATGTCATCACTTTTGCCGAATACGATTAGGGAATAGATGTTAATAATCTGCACAGAACAAGCAGGGTTGGATTATACTACGACTGGCGGCTGGTGACGCAGGAGCCAAAGCCTCCCCACTTTACCCCCATAGTAATTACATAGAGAGCATTAAGTTGAAGGAATACATCCACTAGGGCTGACGTGGGGATCACATGCACTCATTCACACAGACATCCATTCTGTGTTAAAACTTGTCCCTCAAAGAAGCTCGTCATCTGTTGTTTCATGTTCTCTTTTCATTTTTATTGAGAGAAGCAAACACGGAGCACTCGTGAATTAACCCGGCCATGTGCTGCATATACTTTGCTCAGATGGTTACTGTATATGACAACCAGATGGCAGCAGGTTGTAATTGATCAAATCAAGGAAACCTGGTCCGTATCTTTGCTGGTTATAGACAGAGGAGAGAGGATATACCCGCTGAGTTGTGTACAAGGCTTCCTGTTAATTAATCAGTTATTTCTTGTCTAATGTTTGAGTTGATAAAATCAACATGATATAAGACGAAGAGCAGCAGAAAATTAGAGCTGCGATGATTAGTCAATTAGTTCATTAGATAATGTAGCTCTACCAAATAGAACGTTACAAAAGATGGAACCCACAGATTTGACTGAAACAGTCGATAATCTAAATCTCCAATGATTCCTTTTATTTTAATTGATAATCATTGCAGCTCTATTCACATGACTGACTCTACTGCTGCCAATAGAAAAACAATGAAATCTAATTGATACATTTTCTATAACATTAATTTCTAATGTATGTTAATTATTTTTGAACACCATCATCATGCCAAATTTAGCCTTGTTGTGGTGAGGGGTGCACACTGCACAATATATTTAATTGCAAAATGAGTCAACTATATAAATGCAAAAGTTTGCCATTTATTTTTATTTTGGATGTAAAATGGAAGTCACTTCACTTTGTCTCCAATTTTTTTTTAATATATTTTTGTTTTCATGGTAGAAATTGGAATGAAAAATTGGAACATACAGTCCTTTCATTTGCAGCTTTCTTGTTTCTGTCCACAATAAAAGAGTAAATATACAGATGGATGGCTTTTGTTTCATGTTGCTATGGAAAGTGGAGCCAAATTACCTCATTTATGGGAGCTGCAATTCTGTTCCTTCTGTGAAAAAACTTTGATTAGAGCAGTAGATTCATGTCCAACAAAACCATAGCAAATCACAACATCCAGAGAATTCAAATGTCATTTTCATCGTACTACATACTTTTTGTTTCTTTTATTGTTATGTACACAATGCATGCCTATCACATCCAGAACCAGCTGTTAAGCATACTTTGCACCAAATGATATTATCTCAACAGTATGATCTTGTGAAAAGTGTAAACAATATATCAATTAATGACATGTTAGATCTTATATTTTAACACAAATTAAATCTAGTGGAAACAGGGAAGAGTAAACCTTAATACTTATATGGCACTGACCAAATTGCACCTATGTTAGACCTACGATGTAGAAGTAAAGCAGAAAACATATTAACTAAGGACTGTACTGTACTGCAATAACTATAATTTAAAATGGAAGATTAGTACCAATTTTGATGAAGTGAATATTAGTACCAGTGTCAACATATGCACCCATTGTCCATAAAGTTTTAATAACTTTTAATGTTTTATACACACTAGTAATCACCTTTGATTTAACCATCATGAATAAATCACATTCTTGCAATTAACCTTTTGTAGGACAACTGTAATGTGTTATTGCAATTGAAATTAAAAAAAAAGTATATACTCTATTGTCATGTAGAAAGTCAAGGTCAATGAAATTACTGTATTTGGCTCCTTGCCCATAAGTGGCAAAAAAAAGAAAAATATCCAAGATGTATATGTACAATATAGAAGAAAGACATGTAAGGTGAAAGGAACGTGTATGTTAGAACATTAGAACATCACTTTTAGAACATTAGAACAACATAAGTGCTGATCCAGACATCATATCCATATTAACACTTTGAACATCTTTCCTTACATTAGTACCATTACTTCATCATTATATTAGTACCATTACTTCATCATTTCTTACATTAGTACTATTACATCATCATTACATTAGTACCATTACTTCATTACATTAGTACCATTACTTCATCATTACATTAGTACCATTAGTTCATCATTACATTAGTACCATTACTTCATC
>JAPSES010000236.1:19814984-19846133 GCA_029822895.1 Maxillicosta whitleyi
CTGGCTGTTCTGCCATCTTTCTCAGACACATGTATACACAGATAAAGTCAGTAGTCCACCAAAGAGCATGAATTATAAAGAGTAACTGCATGCTGATGCGTTCAAAGGCAGCGCTCCTCAGTTTGAGTGCACCCCAAAAAGCATATTGCTTGTCGTCTCTCTGAAACCTGCTGTAACCATAGAAACAGGCTTACTTCAGCAAGGCTATTTGTGTCAAGTAACACATTTCTTTACAATTCTGGATCCATTCACAAAAGCTGATTATACTTCACTGCTCAGTGCACCTCAGCAGGGACACGGCTAATTTTATCGCCAACTCATTCCTAAACAGTAGACAAAGTGTGAGACCTAGTTTTGCAATGAAATCGTAACCTGTTAAAAGGGGATCCGGGTTGTTTTTAAAATAGGGGTTTGCTGTACGAATCAATAGCGGTGCAGTGAACCATACAGCGTAGCGCTGCACCCCCAGTGCTGCTCACCCACTAACAAACTGCTGACCTAGAAGGCATGAGCTGAGGACAATAGTGGATTAACACTGCATCTGGCCCCTTAAGCCAAGGACCTGGATCATTATTGGGTCAAGTGCATCCATATTCTATGAACCAACTCTGAGATTACTTAACGGATAGCACAGTGTCCGTAAGACATTTTTTGCTCTCTTATTAGTCCAGTGCAATGACTTGTTGTGATAATATCTTGCCCTCTGCATGTTGTTTTTTTTCTTAAACTCATTTACTTAAACCACATCTTTAATTTATGAAACAGTTTGTATATATTGAATTCATAGCTTCAGTGTATGAATTGTCTTCTCTGTGTATTCTGCTGTACTGCTACTACTCATAACGTGCTTTCTATATTTCTTTAACCCCTTTCTTCTTCACCATTTCTCTTTTCTATTCCATCACAAACCATTTTTTAAACAGGAGGAAGGTGAACTGCAGGTTTGTGAAGCTTCTCTGAAATTCTGTGTGACTGTGCTGTCTGCTTACCTGTGTGTTTGTAGCATATACTCATGGTGTGCACTGCCACTTCATTAGAAAACCACAAACCATGTAACTCCATGCATATCCCATGATCCTTGAGTAGTCAGAGGAAGTTGATCCAAGGTTTTGCAGCATCATAACCATTACACTTTCTTACAAAAATGGTACTTTATTTTTTGTATATCTATCTTCTGCTGCAAAGCTAATAACTCACTTCCTGATGATGTCTAGTATAGCTTGATCCCTTCCTGCTGCAATAGCCATGAGTGCATGTTTGTTTAAAGTTATACTGTCATTTCAAATGGTCATAGTCATTTTTAACTGTTAACTGAAATACCCGGGGCTTATATTTATCAAGCTTCGTCATGAGTTAACAAATTATTTAACACAGTACTCATTATTAGAAGATGCCAAAAAGGCTAAATAATAAACGTCATTTCATTTATACTCTGAGAGGCTTGATAAACACTACCCCTAAATTCATAAAGGCATTTTTTATGTTGTGGATGTTTGATGAGAATGTGTCCTTGTTTCTTCTGTGCAGAGAGGGGGACTGGTGGCTGGCGCGCTCCCTCACCACTGGAGAGAGTGGTTATATCCCCAGCAATTATGTGGCTCCATCTGACTCCATCCAGGCAGAAGAGTAAACCCCTTCTTTTTTATTGATCTGTCTCTTTTGTCAGTCTGTCATGCAAGAACTCAAGGACAGGACTGTTTAGAAATGTCCTGTTTTTTATTCACAATATGATTTGCTTTTACTGCTTTCTACTTCTATAGAGCATGTGCTTCTAATTTGTGCATACTAACCTGCTTGCTTATGCAAAATAGGATCCAAACTAACGTTTCATAACATCATGTCTCACTCTTGCCTTCTGCTTCACCAGTCATCTCAGACTGACTCTAGAGTCCAGGTAAGCTGCAGTATGCTGCATGCAAACATTTGCATTTCACATAACTGTCCAAAATAATGAGCAGAACTCACTCTCTCTTTGGCATTTCTTGTCTTCCACCCACATGCATCTTCTCTCTCTCACCAACCTGTTCCTGTGTGTCCCTTATTTTCTTTCTCATTCTCACCAGGTGGTACTTTGGCAAAATCACACGCCGCGACTCAGAAAGGCTGCTGCTAAGTTTGGAGAACAGGAGAGGGACTTTCCTGGTGAGAGAGAGTGAGACCACCAAAGGTTAGTGTGTACTTACTGGAGAACTAGCAGTTAGTCTCCAAAACAAGCAAAGCCTTTGTCAGAATAAGTATCACTCTGAGATTGTACCAGGTATCAGATGTTGTATTGTATCTGTATACAAAACTTAACACCACAGAATTTGTAACAGTAAAACTATGTTAAAGGGTCTCCAATGAGAGGATACTCCCTTTAAAAACAGATCTCTTGAATCCAGTTATATCCAGATCGATTTTTGCCCTGTGGGTTGATTGCATCATTACTCCTGCTTCATTTTAGATTATTTGATTAGTATATACTGTCAGTCATTTCTAATTTTTTTCATCATGGAAAAAGGAATGAAAGGAAAAAAATATATATTTTTAATAGTCTAGATTTGTGATATCCTGCTGCTCTCTGTGAATCATGCTGCAGCATGTTAGACAAGTGGCTGTGTGGATGTGACGCCCGTGGGACGGAGTCTGGAGATAGTTGAGATGGGCAGCTGCTCTGCTGCAACTGCTGCTGCATAGTCCCTCTGGGATAGGTTAGATCTGTGCGTTTGTGGTTTTTGTACATATGTACACTGCAGGATAGCAACTCCTATTATGGGATGTGTACCCGGCCTGAGTGAGCACTGCACATAATAGGTAAAATCAGGCACAGGGAGAACAACAGAGTCAAAGCGAGTAGATGATGGGTGAGCAGGAGCAGAGGGGAGGTATTGGGTGGGTGAGACAGACAGAAGTAGGTCAGGGGGGAGAGGAGGCTGTGGACTGTACAACCACGGGCCGTATAGTCCAGTTCAAATATTACAAGAAAGGGGATGCATGTCTTGGGCTGCTCCATGACAAAACAAGTTTTTATTTTTCATTGGCTGATACTGCCCTCTGGTGGTGTCGCAAGCAAAGTGAAATATATTTGTTTATGAATTTCACTGCTACACTTAATTCTTATTTGCTACTCTGTCTCAGATTGTTATAAAAGATCTTTTGCAATAAATATGTGCATTTCATAATCAGTAACTTTTATCTTTTTTCTTCCCAGGTGCCTATTGTTTATCTGTATTGGACTACGACAACACCAAAGGGCTGAATGTGAAACATTACAAGATCAGGAAGTTAGACAGTGGAGGCTTCTACATCACTTCACGCACGCAGTTTAGCGCCCTGCAGCAGCTTGTCAATCATTACCGCAGTGAGTTCAATACTCCACTTCACTGTTAGATCATCGGTGATTTGTTTTTTCAGTCAAATCTGTTGAGGTCATTGAAAACATAACGTGATCATATTTCTTGTCTTTTCTCCAGAACATGCTGATGGCCTGTGTCACAGTCTAACAGACATTTGTCCTGTACTGAAGCCACAGACTCAGGGTTTGGCCAAGGATGCCTGGGAGATTCCCAGAGAGTCTCTCCGTCTCGACCTCAAGCTTGGGCAAGGCTGTTTTGGAGAGGTCTGGATGGGTAAGCAGAACCATGATTCAATAAGGAGAGAGGATGAAGAGCATTTGTGCTGTCCATTCATCTTGTTTACATTACTATAAAAAGACAGTACCAACACACAGCTGAGTGAACACACTGCATAGGAACTAAAGCCCTTCAAGAAGTTTTGTCATATTTTACTTTAGATCCCCTTCTTATTTTTTTATACTTTTATTATTGTTCATGCTCAGTAGGAAAATATTTAATGGTCCCACCCAGCATTACAATAGTTATGAAATGATCACAATAAAATAGCAATGACAATAAGAATTGACTTAAGTGGATGAATGAGTATAGCAGGTTTTCAAGTATAACAGGTTTTCATATATTATCCTTTTCATTTTCATCTAAACAAAAACCCTCCCACATTAAGAACATTTTCTGCTGTCTTGTGTTTTTTTTTTTTTTAATTCATAACAAAGAAAAGACATGTCATTAAATGTGCTTTGTAGGTAACGCTGAAGCTTCCATAGTGTTTTAAATTGGTTTTATATTGTCTCTATGCTGGAGGTTGATAATTGAGTTGTAAAAATCAATACTAATAGGATTCCCATGGTGCATGTGTTTATTTTTATCAGGAACATGGAACGGTACAACACGGGTTGCTATCAAAACTCTGAAGCCTGGTACCATGTCCCCTGAGGCTTTCCTTCAGGAAGCACAGGTCATGAAGAAACTGAGACATGAAAAACTGGTTCAGCTATACGCTGTGGTATCTGAGGAACCCATCTACATTGTCACTGAATACATGGGCAAAGGTCAGCAAGTTTTGGATTGTTGCAATATAATATCAAGTGCAATTTCTAGTTGTCAAATATACTGGGTAAAGCTGCATAACGATGAGTCATAATATGATGCATTTACTGCCTTTAAAACCAATCACTTTAGAATTACATTTTGTTTTCAACATTTTAATTAGAACTTATTTATGATATTATTTATGACATTAGCAGAAAAGAAGACCTCACTATTGTAGCTCCTCCCTGATTAGACTAACCTATGGTATGTGTCCCTGCTAACAGGTAGTTTATTAGACTTCCTGAAAGGAGACATGGGAAAGATGCTCCGTCTTCCTCAGCTGGTGGACATGGCCTCACAGGTCAGCACAAATAACTCACTACTGCATCACAGGATTACCCTGAATCCATGAAGGGGAGACAAGGGGTATTGTTTTGGGTTTGGTTTGATTATTTTTGCTGTTAAAACTGTTGGCTGGATTCATACCAAATTTGGTTTATAGATTGCCAGTGACCCAAAATAAATCTCATTACATTTTGAAATTTATTTATTTTTATTAATTTTTAAAATCTTTTTTTTTCTCCATTTTCTTATAATGGACAAAACTACTGACTGAAATTATACCAAAATTGATTTATAGATTGCCAGTGAGCCAGAATAGAGGCCATTGCATTTTTGGAAAAGATAAATCAAAGTTAAAAACATTTTTTATTAATTTTTTTATTTTTTTTTACCCATTTACTTATAATGGGCTAAATTGCACATGTCTATAAAAACATCAATTGTGTTAGAATTTACTTCAAACTTGAACATAATAGAGACAATTGAAATGCCGACATCATTACATTACATTTGGCTGACGCTTTCCAAAGTAACTTACAAAGTATAGGCATGTATAGCGTAAAGAGCCTTGCCTATGGGCCCACCTGGGATGTGAACTGGCAACCTTCCGCACCAAATACAGTGGTGTAAACCACTAAGCTACCCAGTCACACATCAGCACACATATATACATTACATCACTGAGATCAATGTCAAAATAAGCCACAATACAGTACGAGGTGGGGTTTGTTGTGCCAGACACCACTTGTTAATGTTTGTTATGAAGTAGTGTTTTATATGTAGAAGCCAGTTCTAAAATCACATCTTTCTCAGATTGCTTCAGGAATGGCTTATGTGGAGAGGATGAACTATGTGCATAGAGACCTAAGGGCAGCTAACATCCTGGTTGGAGATAACCTAGTGTGTAAAGTGGCTGATTTTGGTCTAGCACGCCTCATCGAGGATAATGAATATACTGCACGGCAAGGTACGACCTCAGGAAGACTTCACTAAATTTTTAGATAACTTTTTTTTTTTTTTTTTTTACACTGACTTATCTTGTACCATCTGTGGCTAATACACTCTAAACATTTTTTCTTGCAGGAGCCAAGTTTCCTATTAAGTGGACGGCTCCTGAAGCTGCTCTTTATGGCCGCTTCACCATTAAATCTGATGTGTGGTCATTTGGGATCCTGCTGACTGAACTGGCTACCAAAGGCCGAGTGCCCTATCCAGGTAAGGATGATTGTTTTCAGGCCGTACTGTCCTTACGGGAAGTGTGTTTACTGAAGTCTGAGCACATATTGCTTTTATTCGCTAAACCCGGAGCTATTGACATCATACTCCACTAGCCCAGAAAGATTTATGATTCGACATTATGACTCAGAAGCCACCCTGTAGTTATATATTGCTAACGTATCTCCTCCAGGTATGGTAAATCGGGAGGTGCTAGACCAAGTGGAGCGTGGTTATAGGATGCCGTGCCCTGCAGAATGCCCTGAATCCCTGCATGAGCTGATGCTGACCTGCTGGAGAAAAGAACCAGAGGAAAGACCCACCTTTGAATACCTGCAGGGCTTCCTAGAGGATTACTTCACTTCCACAGAGCCACAGTACCAGCCAGGAGAGAACCTGTAACTGGGCTGAACATATGTATGTGCATGTGCTATGCATGTGCAACTCTGAGCATGCGCATCTGGTTGAGAGTGCATGGATGAGAATTGAGTGAATCGGTATGTTTGTAATGCAGGGCAGGAAGCCGAGGGTATTCTGGTACAATCAGTGACTCTCACCTCTGTGGCATTAATGAGTATCAGCACGACATCAAATCAACCAACAGCATTTAACATCTGCCTGTTTCTAAGGTCACTGAAAACCCTCCCTCAGAGCAGACATGTTGGAAGGGACTGAACTGTGTTATTCTGAGTACTGTGTTCTGTTCAACAATCAAGTAAAAATCCCCTTTACAGCCGAGCAGGTTTACCCTCCTTCCATGTGTTTGTAAAGAGCCATTATGATATGTACTTCCTGTGTTCATTTACCTGACTGATGATGTAGATTCTCAACTTCAACACTGCAAAGGACACCAGACTATGAAAGGATGGACTGTGTAATGCTGAAAAAGAAGCGGTATGTCAATGACTGTTGGATAGGAATATTGTCCTGCTGAAAGCGCACTTCAATATGCCCATTTTTATGACACTTTCTTTGGGATGCTATTTACAGCATACCTGTGCTATTTTTCCACATGAAAAGAAATTATTTGGGACCTAATTTACTCAAAATTATTATTATTATTATTTTTTAAATGAATTGTATACCTGGATCAACTGGAATATTATCAGGTGAATGTCTTTTACCTTCGATTTATAACCATTTTCCCCCCTGTGCGTCATTCAGGTCATACTCCAGACTACTCTGAGTTATATGAGGCTGATGCTTCTCCTCAGAATTAATTTCGTTTTGTCTCATTAGTCGGCCACTTTGGACAAATTAGTTCGTTGCTGAAACACAAAGAAGAGAAGAGGCAGATGTATGACTTTTTCTAGTCAATACTTTTCTTAACAAACAAATGGCTACTGATCACTAAAGGTCATCTCAGGATGGAGAAGACTACAATTCTGCTGCAAGGATTTTTGTGCCAATGAAAATCTCTTTTGTACTCTCTTCTACTGTGTAAAAGTGTATTTTACTACTATGAACTGTTCGTACAATGATGTGTGAGTTGTTTGAGGAGAGCTTATACTATTCTTATCAAAGGATAACCCACTATTTTGAGATTCTGCACCTGTGTACATTATCAACGGGCTCACCAGCATTGTTTCAAGGTGCTGATTTCTTTTCAAATTAAAATCAGGTTAATTGTATTTATATCTCCTTTCAGTTAAAAACTTCATTAACATGGAGATTGTTAACTCTCTGAATATGTTTCACTTACTTTAATAATAATAAATCTATCTTTGGGCTCCATCATACACTGGAGATATTCTTCTCATTGGAGAGAATACTACTGTGCACAGTGTGACCGTACCTCCCTCCAGCCAGCAGGGGGCAGAGAACTTCCCAATAAAAGCACTAAAAAAATAATAATAAAAAATTTGGCATTCTGAAACGTAATTGTAAATATCCACATTCTAATGTTTTGTATATATAATTTTTGTAATTTATTCCTTTTAAATAACACAATAGTTTATTTTGCTTCCAGCATCTTCATGCAAATTTTAATTTTCATGGTACTTTCATGGGTGAAATAACATTAAAATAATAATATAAATATATATTATAGAAACACTTTTACATTACGAGTATGTTTTTTGTGCACGTATTTCTGTGAAATTTATCCTGGCTGTACATTTATATTCTCAGATTCACCACTTTGGAGGAAAACATTTGTCAGGTACTGATCATCAGCCAGCACTGATCATTTAGAAATAATTTAAAAAAAAACAAAAAAAAAAACACCTTATATTCTTACATTATTATAACCCACAAATGAACTGGTGCTGCTTTTATCATTTGGTGATTGAGCAGAAGTATTGAATTCTTATCGATTTTCCTTTTTATATAAATATACATCTGACCAACATGGTACCTATGCTACCATCAGTTAATCCTTCAAAACTACTTGGATCAAATTCAGAAGATGTTTTGCTGGCACATATGGAAAGAGTTTACCTGTGTCCTGTGGACATGGGTTACATGACAGCTGATGCATTGATCTGCATGTGTGGAGTCATGATCTCTGGCATCAAACCTCTCCTCGTCTGACTTGTCTCACTGAATGTTTATGAGCAAAAAATGTAGAAAAAGTGCAAGAAGAAAGGTCACACTGTCTATATGCAGCCTTGCTTCCAAGCCAAGGACATTTCCTGTGGGGTTCTGTGGGTCTTCTTTCTGGCTATGCAGATATTTTTTAAATCTGTGATATTCCTATATACTCTTTTCTACTGTATTCAACAGGAAATTTCAAGTACAAAGTTCTTTGTTAAATCCTACTGAATATTGTTCAAATACAAAAGTATGTTTGAATAAAATTTGTATATTGCCAGTTGAATCCACTTTTGTTCCTGTACTGAATGAATGCTTCTTTTCTATTCAAGATATCTCAATGAGGTTGGCTTATCAAGGTTGTTAATGAAATGGGGCAATGAAAATCATAAATCAAAGATCATGATGAATTAGTTTAACTGAATATGGAGTGTGGATTATAGCAGGTATTTTACACATAGCGGTATATGTTTGTGAAAACCAGGAGGAAAACTAAGGTACTTTTAATAAAACTAATCAGACACCCTCATTATAGTCGCACAGTATAACCACATGTATATATGGTTAGTGCTATAGGTGATGTTTGGACAGTACTGTGTAAATGTTTAAGACTATCTTTACTCTTTTCAGGGTTGAAATTAGTTTACAGACTGGTATTTCTCAGTCTTTTTTTTTTTTTTTATTAAGATACAACAACAAAATGTGTGAAAACTATACATAACCCTGCAACACATAGAAAACTCAGGACTTAATATCTACTGAAGGCAATAATCATTATTTGGATTTAGTGTATCTTGAGTTCTCTTGGGGCAAAGTTTTCTAAAAAAAAAAAAAATAAAAAATAACCCTGTGGCACCAAGCTTCCTTCATAATGATCCAAAGGTTTTCTTTACACTTTGCATTTTTGTTTTGTTTTGTTTTTTTTATCCTTTCCTCTGTCCAGATGAGTCTCTGAAGTATTCATATTTTATCTTGATATTTATTTATCTAGATTTATGATTTTTGTGTGCTCATGGTATAAACAGTAAAATACAAGAATTGTCCACAATAGTAACACCTAAAAAAATAAAGTCTATATATTTATTTTATTTATGACCTTTTCAAATTTCTTGGTATTCCACTACCTATCCTGACATAGAGACCATTATATAATCAATATAAAAAAAATAAAATAAAAAAAAAAGTAGTAGTAGCCCAAGACTTTTGCACATATTATTAGCTCGTGTGGTTAATAATAGTCTACAAATGTGTATATTAAAGGTTTCTTAAGCCCGACTAGTGTCTTTATACCTTTATTTTTGGAGTGCGTAAAACCTATGAAGAGTCTTCCTATGATTTGCTGTTTGTGATAACTAATAAACTAGAGTTAAAGTGAATTTGAAGGTGATAAATTACCATTTCTGTGTACTGTGGACTATTTTGCCCATTTTTGATGCTCGCAGGTTGGACTCCAACAGCACTACGTTCATCACGTGCTCAGGCGCTCGCGCGGTGTACTTTACCAGAAAGTCCCGGAAGAGGCTGCGTTTGTATGGGTACGAGGCGCAGGTGAGCTGCAGCCCACTCATTTTACCTGTAAACAAAGAGAAAAAAACATGCATACGACACCACGGATACAGTTTCACGGATACCAGGCTCCAAGGCGACTCCAGAGCTGGTGATATAACGTAAGGACGCATATTTTATTCGACATGTCCACATTTTAATGTAGTCTGTGTGGAAAAGATTTGAGGCTTTGTTTTCATATGGAGCTGAGACACTGGATTTCTTTAAGTTCTAAAGTTAGTAGTGTTGGTTGTATGTCTACCCGAAATTATAGACTGACTGCTACTTATTTATGACTATTCAGTGTGTGTGTGTTTTGTTTTTTCTATTAATGGTTTTCGTTTATGGTGAAAAAACTTAAATGGATGAATTTGTGTGATGGTGTTATGTCGCTTTTTATTTAACCCTACGTTCACAGTGTTCCTTGTTCTATAAAGAAATCTGGCTCTAAGCACTTGTACGCTACTGCAACAGCTGCCACACCTTATGTTTGATTCATTTACTCCCAGCTTCCTTTAATTGTGATATGTAAAAACGAAAAGGTTGTGTTCTAATGTGTCAGTGCATGTCTGTTGGAGTGTGATAAGCCCAGGAAATGCCATCTCGTCCTTTCCTTTCCTCTCTTTCCCTCTAGCTCTTGTTTTCCTCCATCCAAAACCTGCCAGTCTGGAGATCAGTGTTTGATCCAACATCCTGATACACACAGAGTTGCCAGATAAACTGCACAGAGCTTACACATGTAATAGGGTGGGTCAAGCCAATCCAATCCACTGGCTCGGGGAGAAATCAGGTCAATTCACCTTTAAGTCCTGGTTGGCGCTGATCTACATCAAAGCAGGACTCATCTTGTACACAGCATTCCTGCTTAAACTTGACTTTTTCCAGAATTGCTTAATACAAGTCAAATGATGATGACTGTGTTTGTGTGTGTGTGTGTGTGTGTGTGTGTGTGTGTGTGTGTGTGTGTGTGTGTGTGTTTGTCACAGACACACATTTACATTCAGCACAGCCTTCTAAATATAGCAGTGTCACAAAAGGTAATAATAACCACGGGAAACTAGTTTGTGCTTTTATGCTGTCTTACTATTATGCCTTTCAAGCTAGCCAAAGCAGAAAATATAGCACAGAAAATTAATACAGCAACATCACTGAGAATTGAAAAAAAAAATCCCAGTGGAGTTATTTTTAGTTTGACAGGTTGTCTTGTCTTCAAAGGCCACCTTTTTGTTACAACAGTGGTTTCACGCTCAGCCTGTTAGGAGAGTTTTCAAACCTAAATCGACATGGAGAACTTTTTTTTCCCTGACTTTTGATGTCACCACTAAAGCCATGTACATTACAGTTGGATTTTAATGATTTTATATAAGAAAGATATGTGTATTTTAAGTCCCTCTGGGTGTCCACAAAGAGTATTTGTCAGGTCATGTCCCCCTGAGTCTCCATTTAGGTTCTTAGGAACATATTTCAGTGATAATGTTAAGTGAAAGGCAATAATATAATGTACATGCATATTTACTTCCTGACCATGCTTTACAATCAGCATGGTTCTTTGTTCTTTATCAAACTTTTCCACAGTATTCCAACAATAATCAGTTTATTCAGAATCTCAGATAGGAATGTTGGGCGTAATACCGTCACGCTATACAAGCATGTACCTGCTCTCACTTGTTTGTTAAAGTGGGTTTTGTACACAATTGTTCAATTTGCATCTCAGGGAGGAGTCTGCAGAATTGGCAGTAGATGCAGGCTGCTATGTTGTAAGGTTAACGTTATCATCAGGAAGTAACACCCACACATTGTTACAGGAAATATATGGACCACAGAATTTACCCTGACACATACTGTAGAATGTGAATTTCTGTAGGTTTCATAGTCAGGTTTCAAAAGTATGATAGTACAGGACATTCAAAGGAAATGGCTGTGTAGAACAGTTTTGAGTATGATATTTACTCAAAATGAAAGCATAGTATAGGTGGTTTTGAATATAACCTCAGTGCAAGTTAATTTTTAACAATAGTTTGTGAGTTATCAGTTCGTATTTCATGCAGATTATTCTCATAATTGTATATTCATTACATCAATTTTAACTATATGTGACTGATTTACACATATTTGTTTGTAATAATGCAGTCAGACAGTGTCAGATGTAACGGCCACTGAGTAGCTCCTTTGGGCCTTACAACAATACCACAATCTTAATAATAGATGTTTATGTTTTTATGTGACTGACTTGAACCATCTGCTCATCTCGTACTTTTGCTCAACCTGCCATATCTTTTTGTCACGTCATTTACCAGCTTCCCATTTCTAGGCCCTTACTTCTGTTTCTTATCAATGATAAAACAAACTGAATGACGTAATATTTAAGACTGTCGGTCCAACTTAATAAGCAACTTCCTGACATTACCTTGTGTTTTATGATGTTTTCCTGGACATTTTCTTACATATTTATAAGCCAATAAATTACATAAGCAAAAGATTACACCTTAACAAAATGAATCTGTTGATAGTTTGCTTTTTTAACTAATATTATATTGGCATTTCATTAAATTATGCAGTTACTAGGAGAAAACTGTGACCTGTTAGTTTGTATAATTCTGTACTATTATATTATCAAAGGTCTAATTATTTTGTCATTGACTGTTCTTACAGTTAACATGTAGCTTCTATTTGTTGTCTTTTGCATTTATGAGGTGGTACACAACTAGAGCAGTCAGACATCTGGGAAATGTTATATTCACACTATGTGTTTCATCCATGTGTTTCCTGTAATACTTGCTTTTTCCTACTGAAACTCCTTGTACATGTCCTAAGGCTTTGTATGAGTGACGCACCAGTGATGGGCTGCAAAGTGGTGATAAAAAAAAAAACCTGAGATCCACAGAAACCACAATGAGGAAGTTCAGTAATGACTCACCCAACCAGGTGACTGAAGAGATCCTCCGTTCAAAACACACACACACTATAATTAGGAGGGCATGAGGTGGGAACTTCCCACAGTTAAGCACAGTAGGTAGAAGGTTCTCTAAGACTAGACCACCTCTATAAATGAAGACAACAAAGGGCTTCCATCAGGTTGTTTTTTTCCAGGCAGGATGTTTTAAAACCTTACTGTATTTGTCTGTTTCACAGTGAACCAACAAACCTAGTGACCGAAGGAGCAGAACCCCTCGTCATCCTCCACTATGGCGGATCAGGACCCTGACAATCCGTCACATGCTACTTTTGACCTGTTTATCCAAGCGCAGACTTGTAAGGATGTCAAAAACCACTTTGCTGAGCTCTGTAAACAACTGAACATCAATCCCAAGGATTTCAGGAGCTTCTACCCCAAACTTAAGGAAAGACTGAACTACTGGAAGGCCAAAGCTCTCTGGACAAAGTTGGACAAGAGGGCATCTCACCAAGATTATCAGCAAGGAAAAGCCTGCACCAAAAACAAGGTACAGACAGCAAGTAATACCTCACCTTCTTCTCATTTTTTAAGCCTTTGGGAGATAGTCTGTAGTTTTGTTTTGCTTTTGTTTTTAGTTTAGTAATATCTGACTGTGATAAATCTTGTTATATCTATGATGACACATGTTGTGTATTGGACTTTGGTGAGTCCAGTTAATCATATAACCTTACTGTGTACTCCTGTGACAGTATGATGGATGTTAGCTTGTTGTGTCTAGCCAATTTAAAACACTGTATAACGGAGTCAGTTTTTTCTCCACCATTTATAGATACAGTCTAAAAATATCTATAGTACGTTAAACACAGAGAAGCTCAATCCATCAATTGAAGATACCATACTATTAGAGTAATTAATGGTAAAGGGATTGCTCAGTCTTTTGTTACATCTGTCAAACAGGATTTCCTGAGTTTTAGATTCAAATTGGCAGTCAGTGTGATATTTATAGTTATTGGTCTAATTTGGGTACTGAATATTCAAATGATTATCTGTGTGTCAGACACAAATTGTGACATAATGAAACTTGATGTTAATGGCCTTTTGTTGTGTTGAACATTTTTTGGATAGTGATTATTTTCCTCCTCCTCCTCCTCCCACTCAGTGTCTTGTGTTGGGCGCCGGACCATGTGGGTTAAGAACTGCTATTGAACTGTCCTTGCTCGGGGCTCAGGTGGTGGTGTTGGAGAAGAGAGACTCTTTTTCCAGGAACAATGTTCTCCACCTTTGGCCTTTTACTATTTATGATCTTCGTGGACTTGGTGCCAAGAAGTTCTATGGCAAATTCTGCACGGGGTCTCTGGATCACATCAGTGAGTCCGCTTCAAGAAATGCTTTTTTTTTTTTTATTTATTTATTTTTTATAGTGAACCTCCACTGGCTGACTGGCATGTCTAATACCCCTGTTTACATCACAACATTTTTCCAAATAAATATATATATATATATATGCATGTGTGTGTCTGTAGGTATCCGTCAGCTGCAGTTGATTTTACTGAAAGTGTCACTTCTCCTCGGCGTGGAGGTGCATACTGGAGTGGAGTTCCAGGGCTTGGTTGAGCCCTCAGGAGACAATGGTACTTACATTTTCAAACCAAAAATTGTTCTGCTTCTTTTGCCTTGGTGCTGCACAGTTGTTGCATCATAACTAACTGTAACTGCAATGTCATTGTCAGCCTGCAGTTATTGTATACACCTGCAAAAGCCTGCAATTGAATTTAATGCTAAAATATGCCATGAGCAGTATGAATATGCAAACTTACTCTATGTTTGTGTTCAGTCATTCGCCATAATAAAGAAATTACATGCAAAGTGAAAGAGTAAATGCAATCTGTACATTCGCCTGGAGGAGTTATTATGGTTATGATGTTGCCTAATTTTTATGTTTCCACAATATCAGCATGATTTTTACCAGATGGTACAGACTTGAATATGTTTTTCGTATATCACAGATCGGAAGTGATGTTTGTTTTATGAACTACCAGTATATTAAAGTTCTGAAACTGTTTGTTAATAAAAGTCTGATTTGTTTGTGACAGGTTGGATGGCAAAGTTGCAGCCTGCATCCCATCCTGCTTCAACCTTCCAGTTTGATGTTTTCATTTCTGCTGGAGGAGGCAGGTTTGTCCCTGATGGTGAGACAAACGCACACAATCACATGCTTGAATCAGTTTAGTTCCCACTGTTGCAACAGGGTGTGTACACAATTTTTACAGAAATTTTGTAAGATCTTACGCTAACAGGCGGTGGTGTCGGTCTTCACTGGCCTTGTTTCCTTCTCTCTTTTTAAACTCTCTCAGGCTTTAAGCATAAGGAGCTGAGAGGTAAGCTGGCTATCGGGATAACAGCCAACTTCATCAACAGAAACACAGCTGCAGAGGCCCAGGTAGCAGAGATCAGCGGTGTGGCTCGCATCTATAACCAGAAGTTTTTCCAAGAGTTGCTCACAGAGACAGGTAGAAATCCATATGTTATATCCAACTATAATGAACCATCTGCAAGAGGGACATCTTAGTATGCAGTAAAGTAGCAAAATACCAAATTTTTGTTGAAAAATCATTGCAAGGAAGGAAGGAATCAGTTACTTTAGAGTAATTTACTGCATTGAATGAGAGTATGCGCTTTATTATGCAGTAAAACCAATGAACCTTAACATTTCTAATAAGAGCGCGAGTCGTATTGTTTCCATTTTGATTTTGTTGTGCTTTGCTGATCACAGCCTGTGGGGGTATGAAACAAATGTTCACACAGTCACATTGAGTACAGTGTGAAGTGAGAAAGAGCAGCAAACCTCTTAATCTGTTTTCCACTTCTGAGTTAATTTCCTGTGACGACTTTGAAGGTGATGCACTCTTTCTTCTCTGAAACTTTGCAGCATTTTCAGATGCTACATTCACCTCCACCTCTCTATAGTATTACTCTCCTTTTAAACCAGAAGCAAGGCGTGAAGCTAAGGAAACTAGAAAACATCACTTTGAAAAAAACTACAAAATATAGGAAAAAAATTACTCTTGGTCTTCCTAATGCTCCCACCCAGATACACTGGTCTCAGTCTCGCTCTATATCCACCATGCCCTCTCACTTTTGTTCATTCCAGGTATTGATTTGGAGAACATTGTCTACTATAAAGACGACACCCACTATTTTGTCATGACTGCCAAGAAAAAGAGTCTACTGAAGAAGGGGGTCATTAAACAGGTGAGAACAGCACATCTATTACCAAGAAAAAGTGTGATTCGTATTGGCACCAGCTACATCTCTGACCAATAAAGAAAAGAAACAAACCATAGCAACTGAGCAGGTGCCCTATTTTAGAGAATGAGTGTCAATCTTCTTTCTCTGCAGCCTGGCTTAGACGGTAGATGAGTAAACCAAGTGTAAAAGGGTTAATTAGGAGTAGAAGATGTGCCATAAGTCACCAGGAAACCTTTCCTCTTATGTGATTGCAGGACTACAGTGATGCAGATGAACTGCTTGCTCCTGCAAATGTCGACTACGAGGCTTTGTGCCATTACGCCCATGATGCTGCCTACTTTTCCACAGGCGGCAAACTGCCTGACCTTGAGTTTGCTCAGAACTATGCCGGCCAGAGAGATGTGGCCATGTTCGACTTCACCTGCATGCACCGAGCTGAGAATGCCTCACTGGTCAGGGAGAGGAGAGGCAAGAAGTTATTGATGGGTCTTGTCGGAGATTGTCTTGTAGAGGTAAGTTGTAATGTTTTAATCTAGTGCAGTTTTGCTCTGGTTGAGACAATTACTACATAAGAAATATCAGTATATCATCTTGAGACCTACCAATGTATTTTTGTCGACTACAGTACAGGGGACAAGAGTTTCATAAAGAGAAAAAAAAAAAAGCCGTCCACTGTAAAAGACATTCCATAAAGAGAACGTATCGGGGAAAAAACTTTTGCATCATGCTGTTTCCAATCAAGACAGTTATGTGATTTAAATCAAATCTTACTTTCTCGGGTCTCAGGAGGATATTTAAAAGAGTTTTCTGTCATCTGCAGCCTTTTTGGCCTCTGGGGACAGGCATTGCTCGGGGCTTCCTCGCTGCTTTTGACACAGCGTGGATGGTGAGGAGCTGGGGTATGGGAGTCGCACATCTGAAGGTTCTGGCCGAAAGGTGAGCTGACGTCAGATGTATAATATGCACCACAAAATTTTAGTTTAGTGTCACATTTATCATGATGAGCAACGTCACAGAAACATTAGAGTAGATGATGCAGTTATTTTCTGTTTTTTACTCACTATATTTCAATCCCACTGTAGTACACTAGTACACTACTAGTACACTTTTCAGAGCAAACATGTTCCCTTCAGTTGCCCAAACAGACCAAACAAATACTTACTGAGCAATAACACTGATATTTGTAAGGGGAAAAAAAGGATTTAAGTGGACTGAAAAGGAAGGATGACATTTCTAGTTGAATCAAAATTAATCAATGCTCATTAAGCTACAACTTTCACCCTGAGACAATCAGTATAATAGTTGTCTGGATTGTTATGATTATATGACATGACAAGAAAATAAAGCAGATGGCTTTCATGTGACAAAAGTCATGATTTCAGAAACATTTTAAAAGATGAAGTTGATAACATTTGGATTTCTTTCTGGATTGTGTTCATTTCTGAAAATGTGAAGGCCTTATTATTATTATTTTTTTTTTTTACAAACAGGATTTTGTAATTTGATTTTATTAAATTGGTCATATAACAAGTCAAAAATGTGTATGCCTCTATTGCAGTGATTTTGTGTTACTTTTCAGTGTTCAATGTGTTAGAGTATTACATTTTTTGTGGCTGATTTGAACCTCCTTTTGTCTCTTTGTAAATGGACAGAGAAAGTGTCTACCAACTTTTGTCCCAGACCACACCAGAAAACACCAGCAAAAACTATGGCAGCTACAGCATCAACCCTAAAACACGGTACCAGAGAGTCAACCTCTCCTCCATCCACCCCAATCAGGTCAGTGCTATTATCCTTTATTTGCTCAACAGAGATTTAAACCACAGTCAGTTTAGTCATCATGAAGGTTATTCAAACGTACATATTACAGCCTAGAAGACGACAGTCTGATGAAAGTGAAGTCATGTGAAGGAGAAGCAATTTGTCATATTCAGTGTTACAAATTCTTACAACATGTCCAAAATAAATATTGGTTTAAGTTGAAAGGGAAACAATAGCTGTGAACTTCAGTGTTACGTGTTCAGTATTTGCTATTTTTTGTATTATTATCAGTCCTGAGTAGTGGTTTCTTTTTCACAAAAATAACCATTAATATTGATCAACTCCAATAATCTTTTTTTTTTTTTTTTTTAATGTTTTCACCAAAATTTAAATATAAGTTTAATTCCAGATTCTATTATATTCTTTTTTTTTTTAAATTTTTTTTTTAACTTTTTTTTTCTGATGAACTATGTGTATCAACTAATTTACCTACTATTTTATTTAGGTGCAGCACCTGTATAATGTTGATAAACTCAATTCACTGAGCAGGAACCAGAGGAACAGTTCTCACATGCGCCAAGGTCAGTTCTCCTACATTGTGCTTGTTGATCATTCTAGTTAGACACTCCTTTTTATCAGCTGTGCTGAGAAATGAAGGAAGTACTTTTGACCCCAGGGAAGGATCATAAGACAATTCACTCAGATCTTATTTGCCTTAAACAAACAGGTATTCTCTTATCTCTGTGACTGTAAAACCATTAAAAGGTTGCAGAGCTTGGAATAATGTTTTTTTTCCACCTCTTTCCTTTCAGATTCACTTAATGGTTTTGAAGAGTTGCTAAAGTGGTGCCAGAGACACACTGCGGGTTATAAGAATGTAAATGTAACAGATTTGACCCAGTCTTGGAAGTCTGGGCTAGCTCTGTGTGCCCTTATCCATCACTTCAGACCCAAACTCATGTGAGTTTGTCCTTTTGGTGTTTGGTTGGATTTCGTCTACGTTTAATGGCACTGTCATATTAGCATGTGCTAATACAGTATGATCATTTTTGTTGAAACAGATTTTTATTACAGGTATCAGAGAAGCTTAATCTTGAGCTTTAGTTAGTAATCATCCCTAATCTCTGATTACTTTACAGTGATGTGTCTGGCCTGGATGAGTCCAACAGTATTCACAACAACCAACTGGCTTTTAGCATCCTGGAGAGGGAGCTGGGCATCCCACCTGTCATGTGTGCTATTGACTTGGCCAATACTGGGCAGATAGACAAGTTGTCGATGGTCTTCTATCTCACCCAGATCCAAAATGCATTCACTGCACCAGCAAAAGGCTCACTTAAGGGTATGTATCAGTTGAGACTAAACAAATGACTCAGGAAGGGTTTTTCCAACTGAAAAATTTAGCATGGTTAAAAAAAAAATCCTCCCACCTTTTTAACAGTTAGTCAGTTAGTGATTCATTCATTCAGTTCATTTTCCTGCTATTGGTGCTCTAATATCTCTGAACATGACTTGAAGAGACGGCGACATAAATCTTACATAACTCAGTTGCTTAGACACCACACAGCATTAGCATCGCTGTAAAAGGGTCAGGTACATTTGTCATCCCACTGAAATGTGTGTGGTGTTGATGAGTGCTCAAATCAACACTGTCCCTTTAAGAGCATATTACCCAGAATTCCTTGGGATCAAGTGGCTAGTGCTGTGCTCAGAGCCAGCCTCTACTGGTCGCGCTGCTCTCCTGCACTAAGCCAACCCATCAGCAGTCCGAGCAAACAGTCCCCGTGTGAAGCTGGCTTATCAGGGGCTGATGGGACTAGCGTCTCTTGAAGGGGATCTGCTATTCCGGCGCGGAAGGAGGATTTTCTCTTGGCTGTTTGTAGCAGAGGTATTTTTATAGTCTTTGTGGCATGAGGAGTTTGTGCAGCGTAAATGTGAGCCCACCGTTCAGAGGCACTAAATGAGCTGAAGTGGGTGTGATAGACGCTCTCTGTGTCTGTGATGCTGCTCTGCTTTGGGATCCGCTGACTGATGTGCAGGCAGGAGGGAGCTGTCATTCTCCTGTAATCTTATCTGAATGATGAAAGAGTGGGAGTGGTAGCCAGAGCTGGAGGGTGAGAGTTTTTTATGGATTGACAAGTAAAATTCAGCTGATGTTGCTGCTGTGACGCTACAATCAATACAAGTAAGACGGATTATTTTATTTCTGCCTGTGCATTCGTCCTGAAGAATATACCTTGAAGATGCTGAAAAAGGTGCAGTCAGTGTTTTAAGCATTTAATAAGCTCCATGCAAAGTAGGCCAACAATACCTGCCCAGAGTCTTTATGTTTGGCATGTCGCTTATTCTGTGATACACTGAATGTAATGTGAATGCCTGTCTTGACATTAGTGTTTCATTCATTTTCTGTTGACTACAGACCCTGCAGGCTTCCTGCCATCGTCCAAGCCCCTGACTCTCTCCCAGACACAGTCAGCTGTCTTTTTCCTGAACAAGCTGAAGCACAACTCCCTGCAAAGACGTAAGGTACGCCCACAGTGCCTGGAGTTCACTGTTTACACAGCAAAGAGAAATGTATGATAAAGATATTTTCAAACACACTAGCTTAATGGCTAGAGTTCACATCTAGGTTCTTGAATCGGCTGGTTTTTTTTTTTTTTTTTTGGTCCTGTCTATGACTCACATAACACTGGAGAAAACAAGCATGAAGTATTATTAAATGAAGTGATTTCTAAGGGTCTAAGGGGGATTGCAAAGGTTCCTCACGTATGCCAAATGTGAAATTCCACCATGGTCCAATCAATAAAGTCTTATCTTTCTATATTCACCATGAAACAATCATATGATGTTTACTACTTTTTATTATTTCACCTTAGGAGAAATTGGCAGGAGAAAAACAAGCATCGAAACAGGAGAGAAGGATGGGAGATGAGGATAGTGTGAGTTGTGTTCATTCCTCATGTCACCAAAGAGTACAAGCCTCTAACTCTGTAACAGTTTTTTTTTTTTTTTAATTCCGTTCTCTGGACTTTCCCTGCAGACGGCAGTGCTCTCTGTGTCTCCTGAGCTCAAACCAGAGCCTGAGCCTGAGCCTGAGCCTGAGCCTGACTCTGAGTTTGGCTCTGGCGTGTCCATGACCAACAGTGAAGAGTGTTACTTCTGTGGTCAAAGGGTCTATGTGCTGGAGCGCATCAGTGCAGAGGGCAAGTTCTTCCATCGTAGTTGCTTTACCTGCCACCAGTGTAGCATCACACTCAGACTGGGAGGATACACCTTTGATCAAACTACAGGTGAGTTCTGTCACTGTGTTCTAATTATTAAGTAAATGGAAGTCTGGACAGTGTTTTTGTAGCTAATGGAATGTAAATATCTATTCAGTATCTATTCAGTTTATGTGTTTTGTATGATTCCTGTTCAAGTTTGAAGTCCTTAATGAAGGCACTTGATGCTGAATTGTTAATCAGAAAGCACTTGAATCAGAAAACACCTGCATTTAATATACAATTCCTTTTTCGTTTTATCAATAATTTGCGCTGAGACTCTTTTTAAAGTGATTTCCATTTAGTCTAAAAGGAGATGAATCATTTAATACAGCAGGGATTTTCTTCTTCAGCACATTATCATTGACCTGTCTCTGACTATTCAACTTATTTTTATTGTTTTTGTGATGTACCCTCAGGGAGATTTTACTGTGAGCTGCACTCTGAAGACCTGGTACTGGGAAACACTGCTGAGATGTCATGTAAGGTGGGTCACTGAACAGCTGTAAACCATCTCGCCGCTCACGGATAACTTCAAACTCGGATGTCGAAGCCTTGCTTTCATAATGTTACAGTGTTCTGTTGCATGATATCTCATACTTCTGGCATCTGGTCGGATGTCACCCGCTTGCAGAGCTGAGTCTCTCACAGCAACTGCTCGGAATACACGATTTATTTTCAGCTCTTATTTATATTTCATGTATGAAAAAGCTTTGTCCTCTTTCTTTAGGATAATGAAGATGATAACAAAGGAGAAAATGAGAATGAGCTGTCTAGTGATTATACACCATCTCCATCAGATGAGGAGTATGAGCACACTCTGGACTGTTTTCCCTCAACGCACAAACATTCACTTAAACCAGATGGACAGGACAGTCATAGACACGGACCCAAAGAGGAATCTGTGGAACCACATTCAGCATTAACATTCAGAGATCCTGGGCATAAAATAGAGCTCCCAGGACCCACCAAAGACAAGATGGATGAACTTGCTCCTGCTGTGGCCTGCCCCATCCCAAAGCCCCGCCTCTCTCGGCAGACCAGCCCTCAGTCTTCTCCCCCAGTAGCGAAACCTCGCACGATCCATCTTTTTAACCCCTCCACCCCTGAAAAACATTCACCTTTAAAACCAGGAGAGGTCGCCAAGGCAGCACCAGATTCCCGTCCTAAGCAGTCGTTGCGAAAGCTTCAGCTCACCGCCGAGGAGAAAAGCCAGCTGGTCAATCTTCAGAGCCTCAGCGCAGATTCGGACTCTGAGACTCCTGGGGGGTCTTCTTCCTGCTCCTCTTCCTCTGCCACTGCAGGAGGTCCGAGCCCCCCTAAACCAGAAGGACTAGATGGGCAAGAGGAGGAGGGCTACTGGAGTGGGAGCAGTCACATCAGAGAAAAGAGGAATCGACGTTGCTTCAGGAGAAAAGAGATACCAAGCGGACAGGCTAGAGTACGATCCAAGTTTTCACCATGGAATCTCTCATCACCAAGGATCAGCAGGGACGGCAGGCTCAGCGTCCTCAGTAACCATCCAGGGAGAGTGGGTAAGTTAATCACACCTGTCCTCATGACGGTCACAGTGGGAAGACTTTGATAGGGTGTTTTAATGGGATGCCACTTTGGTTTTTATCGTAGCACTCGTTCTAGTGTCTCGCTTTATTTCCACAGAAACAACATTTAGACATGTCCACAGCACCTCAGAAGAAGGTGCTGATGGAGATGATGATGATGATGATGAGGATGATGAGATGTTCGAACGGGATGACACTGACCTGTTTGATGACAAAGTAAGGAGAAGAGTTGGGCTGATGGTTTCATTTAAGATGATTGCACACTGCTTGAATTAAAGCTGCTAATCATTCTAATGTGACACCTCTGCCTCTTAAAGTTTCAGGAAACGCCATCAGACCCCGCTGAGGCTGAAAAGTTAGAGTTAATGAAGATGAGAACGCTGGAGCGACGAGCCAAGATGAGTGAATTACAGCGGTTACGCAAAGCTCAGGTCAGTGTGCAAAGTCTACTCACTCCCTCCTTTCCTAAATTACACCTGTACATTAAAATTCGCCATCTACATAAATGTCAGAACATCTTATTCTTAAAGTTCTGCTGTCTGACGAGTAAATGTTTATGCACTTGTTTATATCTGTGGTTAATAGTCCATCCAGAGGAGACTGGAGGAGATTGAGGTCACATTCAAGGACTTGGAGGAAAAAGGTGTAGAGCTGGAGCGAACTCTCCGCGGTGAGGCTGGTGAGTTTACAAAATTAACGGCACATCTAGTGTTTCTTATACCTCAGTGTTTGTACGTTCATAAATCATAAAAAATGGAGCAGAAGTTCATCCAACGTTTTTTCTTTTTCTTTTGTTTCATGCTACATTAAGATGGTTATCACTGTAGTTTTTGGTTCTTTTTCCAACATTTCATTGCAAAGATGTTTTATAAAATGTTCAGTCTTTTCTGTGTATGTTGGTTTGTATTTGTGAAGTTTTGGGTTTTTTTTTTTAGCATTGTCACTCCTATATCTATATCTAAATCTAAACTATAGCTGAAGTTGCAGGCTGTTACCACTGTGGAGAAACCAAAGAGATGCATTTATGTAGTTAAAAGTGAGTGTAAGGAATAAATGTACAGGTTGTTAATTACAGATGGAAGCAATAACAGGAAGAACGTCAAGGAGAAGGTGCTAATTTTTTAAGTGACTCATAAATCAATTTAAATAACATTTAAAAATGCATATGAATGTTCTTAATTTTTTAACATATTTTAAGTATCCAATAGATTTTTAATTTATATTAGGAGAAGAGTTATACTGAGCCCTGTGCAATATATATGAAGAGAAATCTAAAAAATAAATGGCACAGTTTAGCATGTTTGATAAACAAATATTGGGATTTTTTTTAGGTATGTTACAAAAAAGAGAAAAGAGAGACATGCTGATTACTCTCATTATTTAATTTACAGACAAAACTAGAAACTATTCAATGTTTCTTGCAGTGAACTACTCAACTCCTCTGCTGACAGTGGGCAAACTTAATGAAACCACAGCAACAGCACTAACAAGTATCGATTTTGCCGGCGCTGGGGGATGTCCCATCCTCCATGGCTCTTGTTTAAATAAAAAGTTAAAACAATTACCCTTTTGTTAACTGTAGGTCTCCTGATTGCATTACTTATTTGACTTGAGGACCTTCTTCATATTTCCAAACACTGTTTTTTTTTCCCGCTTCAGGAGGCAGTGGATCTCCTGACATGATTGAGCAGTGGATCCAGCTTGTTCACGAGAAGAACGACCTAGTTTCAGAGGAGTCTGACCTCATGGTGGCGTAAGTGTGCGGCTTTGTACATTTAAACACTGCTACACAGTGGACGTCTGTTTTCATCACCCAGAGAGCACAACACTGCTTTTGTGCAAAACCAGAAGGTCCATAACTACAGACCTCCACCCTCGTAGTACTGTGAATACTGTTTGTACTCACCGTGGTACACAACAGTCGTCTTTACACTCAAATCCTGTTTGTCATATGCTTCATGACGACCTGCAGCTATAGCAAGATGTAGTGCTGACAAGAATCAGCTGATGTTTGTTTTTCTAACACCTCACAGGTCTCGACAGCTGGAGCTTGAAGACAAACAGAGCATGTTGGAGTTGGAGTTAAGGAAGTACATGGAACTGAATGGTGTGTGATTTTGTTCTTTACGCTTTTTGCACACAGGTTTATCTGAGAAAGTGGTTGTTAAAGTTTCTCGAAAAGTTTCCTTCATTTGGGTCTTTTTAATACATAAGATGATTAAGGTCTAATATATATATTTTGTATTATTATTATTATTATTATAACCAAAAATTCAGAATTCTAAGCTTAATGTTAGAATTCTGAGAAAAAAAATCTGACTTTTTTCTGTGGGACTTTTTTTTAAAAAGGTAATTTATTTTCAGTAATTCTAATATTATTTCTCAAAGTCAGTTTTATTTGTCAATTTCTTCAAATGTAGTTGACATACAAAGGAATTGAAATGACGTTTCACACTGTCCCATGCGTAGACATTGACAACAATAAAGTGCACAACGAGAACAGTCCTAAACACTAAGGTAATATTAAATTTTAAAAAAGTGCAAGTACTGACATACAGGATATAACAAGACAAGACACAACATATAAAGTGTTCTCACAGTGTTCACTGGGAAGTAGTATACTAGTCTATTTGAGGTATAGCATTGATATTTTGCAAGGGCTTCCTCTTTTGCTAGTGAAACAAAGAACTGTTTACATGACCAAATAAGTAATTTAGCAAGTTTTTGTTTTAAAATAACAATTTTATCTTTCAGACAAGACCTCAGAACAGCAAGCAGAGGAGGACCGGGTTCTTCAGCAGATGATTGAGGTGGTGGACATGAGAGACTCTTTGGTGGCATTTCTGGAAGAGAAGAGGCTAAAGGAGATCGGCGAGGAGCAAGAAGCCTTCTCAATTATGGAGGCCAAACGGCACTCAAAGACAGGAGCTCAGATTAAGTGGTCCTAAGGCTTATGCTCACATTCACACTCAGCATGAACCTGTACTGTAAACGCCCTCACATCTACTGTACGTGAGACTTAACTTCCCTCAGTTGTGGAACATAACTTTCGCAAAGCCAAAGATGATAATTGAGCATAACTGTGGAGGGTAACCCAACAAAAGTGGTCCCTCAGCGATTATGGTAAAGAGTTGAGAGTTTTGGGCCAAAGGCTGAATGAAAATCCGTTGCAGTCCGCCCCCTAGAGGGAGACATAAGCCTGAAGATCTGAGGCTTTGAGTCTGTGCGTCCAATAACTCTCCGGCTTAGCCCTGCCTGCCGTGATAGTGGGACTCCAGCAGCAGACCACATGTGAAAAAGGATCCCCAGTGTCTGCTGCACTATTCAACAACCACTGCAGAGTAAATAATCATTACCTGGCCAGAGACTTGGCCTGGTTTGGTGCAGGAAACGTGACTGTAAGCTGCATAAAATTACTGTGGTGAAAAACCTGCAAAGCCGGCTTTGAAGCCTTAGAGATCTAGATTGAAAACAGGATGTAAAATGTTTTTGAAAACAGATTGATGTTGATTTTACTTGTATCATTATGAATAAGTGCTACTGTGCACATAGTATACATATCATAATTCTATGTTTAGTATTTATATATGGAATAACTTCTAGAGATGTGACAGAAAAAAAAACAAACTATGAGGCAGTTAAAATATAAAATTATTAAATTCTGTTACTACAGTCCTTATTTCTCTTATCTTTGCTTTCATTTCCATTATGAATGTGATTCATGTTGTAGCAGTTGCTGCTGTTCATGCCCTTTTCTGAAAGCATGTTGGATAGTTCATCTCAGGGGTTGATAGTTCAGTCCTCTAGGATCAGAAGGGTTTTCACTGATGGCCTTCAATAGTCGGCTGCTTTTTAAGCAGTGGTGCATTCTGTGAACACGTCAGAATTAGGTTGAAAAGAAAAACGGTGTAAATGGACTCGTTTTGTCTATTTATAAATGCCATCATTTATCATTTGCAGGTGTTCCTTTTCACAATAGCCAAAACCAAGATGAAGCCTGTTTGTTCATGAAAGGAGGAGCCTTATCTTCATTGTTCTGCTACCATTTTGTGCCACCTGCACAGCACTTCACAGTATATCAAATAAAGATCATGCACTTTGATGTTTTATTTTCATGTTTTAGAACACACTGAGGTGATCAATGCTTTTTTTAAATAGATGCCTGCTTTTCTCAGGCGTGTACAGTCAACCCACATTAGCAGTGCCTCTAATGTTCCTTTATGTTTCAAGATACTTTGCCATAACCTTGGCTATGTGCAGTAGTTATGCAATTGGTTTAACAGGATGTGCTATTTCAACTTTGAGCCTCTAGAGTGCGCTATTGTCCATCTAGGTTGCTGCTAAAGTGCATTAACCGTAGATAAGCATTCGAGGAATTCTGGTAACTTAATACAGGAAGTGACAACCAAGTGACTGTACATGTATGTCATTAAAAAGCATTTTAGCTACTTTAGAAAGTAACTGAAATATAAAATACTTCTTGTGTTCATGACATTGGACACTTTTTAATTGGGTTGAGAGTAATTTCTATTTTTCAGCAGCTGAAAAGGCATCCTGATGAGATAAATGAGATAAAAGAATTCACATCCACACAAGCTGTGATCATTAAGTCATCCCATGTTCTGTCCTCAAACTGCAATTATTCCTTTTTTGAGAGAAAACTTTAAAAACAATGTAGGTTCAATGGAAGTAGTGTCACTGTATGAAATCATGAACAGTCTTTTGTTCTTGTTTCCAAATGTGTAATTATTGACTGACAAAATATTTATCAGACTTTATGATCTTATAGAGGACACTGGAGGATGAGCACTATTTATACACTAGTTGCTTTGTTGCTGTGAATTTAAGCTTAACATCATTACAGAAGAACTATAACAGTCCTGCCCATTTGGCTGTTTATTACATAACCCTCTTTAACTCACAAAGAAAATACTTTTTTTTTTTTTAACCATTAATTGCTTTATATAACTCCAATTTTGTTCAAATGTTACTTCTCATTCATTTCGTGCAAGTGGTATCTTAATTTAACATCCACTTGTGGGAGCAGTGTAGAATTTTAGAATCAATCAAATCAACTTATGCAACAATTTTTAAACTAAAATACCTCTTCATTTAGTGGATTTAACATTTGTCTAATCACTTTTGAAGATCTGCAGATCATTTCTAGTCCCTCAGTGGGAATGAGCATTATTTTTGCTCTGACCAAAAAAAACCCAAACAGGTTAGTTACATAAGGTATTAAACATTTACTTGATCCCTTCAGAGTAATCCTATTGACCACTAATTTAGTCACAATGGGTCTTAAAAGCTTGAGGTGGTGTCAGTGCTTTTGTTTTACATCACCTTCATGTTATATATTAAGTTGATCCCAAGCAGGTGTTAAAAAAGTCCAAACTAAACCCTGTTGTTTCCATTAATCCTGTTTGTGATTAGGTTTGAAGTCCTGATGTTTTATGAACTTACAGTCAGAGTCATGAGGGTTTAGACAGTGAAAACTAATTTTGTAAATGTTATCCTGCACACTACCACAGCAGAAGTATTTTTAATCCCTTAAAACCAAGTGTTACTTATAGATGTTCATAAAAGCTCAGATGAAAATTGAGGGTTGTTATATCAAAAACAGAGAAAACTGAAGAAAAAGTAACTTTTTCAGCTAAATCTATCATAAAACAAGTGTCTACAGCCGCTGTTATTTATCAAACTCCATGGGTTTTACTGGTGAATCAATGTTGTAGAAGATGACAGTGTTTCCACGGTAACTACGGAGCCAGTGAAGGTCCAAATGGGTCATATGTGACAACCATGAAAAGATGAAGACAAACTGTATTTTGCCTGAAATACTTTAACACGTTGATATGTTTAGTGGTTCAGAAGTTATTAAACATTTTAGATCAGATGGTTTTGGTTGTCAGTAGCTGTTTGGGTCTTTATGGGTTAAGAAAAATATTGCATCAACCTTAAAGGAATTCCAACCATTTTGAATTCACCAATCAGCCATAACATTCTGCCCACCAACAAGTAAACTGTTAAGAAAATAGATTATATCATTACAGTGGTGCCTTAGCAGATGTGTTGGATGCAGCAAAATGAGCAACATCAAGAACTGACTTTGGTGATGACTGGGTCAGAGCATCTCAATCATCTATAGGTTTTCTCGGCTGCTCCTGGTCCTGCAGTGGTTAGTATCCACCAAAAATGGACAAAAGAACTAAAGCCCAACCTCAGGATAATTAAGCATCTAAATCTGATCCATGGAGGTCCACCTCTACTTCCAAGGCTTCAGGGATCTGTTGGTAACATCTTGGTCCAGATACCTCAGCATACCTTTAGGGGTTTGGTGGAGTCAAGGCCTCAGGTCAGAGCTGTTTGGAGGAGAAAAGGGGGAACCTACACAATATTAGACACGTGGTTGTACTGTTATGCCCCATTGGATGTTCTTTAAAGGGATAGTTGTGTATTTTTTGACATGAATCTGTATTTCATCCCCGTCATCAGTGTAGTACATACACATTGACTTACCCCCTTCCGGTTTTGATCGAAACGAGTCCGGCAAGCAAAAAAAAAAAAAAACAAAAACAGCATGTGTTCAAAAGAGTGATTTGTTTGCATCACAAACCTATGTCCACGAAGAATTCACACATCGTAATCACTCACATAATCACAATCATTTCCTATCAGTGCACTGTCGTATTGCTGACTGCTGCGCGTCAGTCAACAACTTTTTTCGGCAGGTAGGCTAGCTGTCATCTTGCAGCAGCGCGCAGAGATACGAAGAGAGAAAAAGTAGGGCCGAGTGATTACGAAGTGTGACTTTTTGTGGACATTGGTTTTGTGATGCAAATAAATCACTCTTTTGAACACATGCTGTTTTTAGAAGAGAAACGTTTTATATTAGTGACCCGAGCAAACTTGCCGGACTACTTCCGTTTCGACCAAAACCGGACCAGAACTGGGCTCACAGGACACTGTCGGGGGTAAGTCAGTGTGGGTGAACTACACTGATGACGAGGATGAAATACAGATTCATGTCAAAAATCCACAACTATCCTTTTAACCCTGTCGTGGACAACAATTCACAGCTGTTCTGTTACATTCATGGGTTTTGTTGTTTTAGTTCCATATCAACCAACAGTGGACGCTTATGCATCATCCCATACATTGACATTCATACCATTACTGTAATTTTCCTGTTCTTGATCAACAGGATCTACAGTAACATATAGAAAGTAAATCTATTGCTAATTGTTATTAGACTGTAATTCATTTTTTTCTAAAACGAAAACTTGATGTTTTGCATATTATCTGAGTAACTAAAATTATAACCATATGTTAAAATGTGAGAAAATATCAGATTAGCAGCATTAAAAATGTTCTTACATTATGTCAGTAAATGTTTCTTTACTTCAAAAATCAAAGGCATGGTGTCCAGCTGAGTGGACATTTTTGGAAATCTTTTTTTGGAATTTTTTTTTTCATGCCTGAAAAGGAAAAATTTTTTTGATAAAGTTTCTTATAATTCATGCATGAAAGGGTTAAATAATTTTAGTGCGTATAAACTACTTTACTGGGAATGAAAATGCTCTGACCCAGTGATCTGGCCAACATTATTTCTCCCTTGTCAAAGCTGCTCACATCCCTATTCTTACATTTTTTCTGTTTCCACCTCATCAACTTCCACATAATCCAAATTATGACTTCACCACCTGTTTGTGGTTATAATGTTATGGATAATCACTGCAGCTCCTTTATTTCAGAGGATCAAAAGTAATCTGATAACTGACTGACAAGCGGCCTCATGTGGCCTGGTTTTGTTTTTCTATTATTCAATCCCAAATGAAGCAGATAAAACCTCTAGAGTTGATTCCAAATGTTGAATTTGCATTTGGCAGCTGTTAAATGGAATTCTAAATATGAAGTGTGAATAGGTGTCGATGCAAGTGAAAATCCTGTCTGTATAAAGCCCCAAATCTGTTTATAACACAAGACAGTAAAGTGTAATATCTTACTATCCTCATGCATGATGATCAAAGTGATACTTCAGTTCTACTCCCGAGGCAGTCACTTAAATATTTAATTATAGAGTGGAATCAGAATAAGCATCGTGTTTTTAGTTTCCATGTGAGGATGCAGTAATAATTAGAGTGAGAGTGTTTTTTAATAATATGCCTGACTGATGTTGTAGTGAGGTGACGAGGCATGAAAAATTAATGTTTTTAATTATTAGGGCATTAAGAGAGTGAAGGAATATAACAAAGGATGGTAGAAATTTGTCAGAAAATGTCTCATTTCACGTACTGTGTTAGTGTAAATCGTGTTTTTAATATATCTTTGAGAGGAATGAATAAATAACTAGAAAAGCACTCAGAGAGCGCAAACCTCCACCAAGCAGCACAGTTCCCCCACATATTGTGACTGACACCCCG
>JAPSES010000236.1:19879893-19897404 GCA_029822895.1 Maxillicosta whitleyi
CACACACACACACACACACACACACACACACACACACACACACACACACACACACACACACACACACACACGCACATATCCTCACCTGCAAAAGCATTTTTCCTCCTAGGTGCACCTCATAATCTCCTGATAATCCCTCTTGCACATACAAAGTGACTAATACTAAAATGCACTGGATTCTTAAATTTAACATGTCCATTATTAAAAAGGTTTGAGGCTCCAAAATAAGTTGAATTGCCCAGGAATCTCACGTTGTCAACAGGAGTCAACCAGCTCGTACACAGGACGCGGTGCACACCTCACATTTTACCCAGGTTATTTTTTTGTCTGGGGCAGTCTTTCCCCTCCCTCAATTTATGTAAAAAAAAACAAAAAACAAAAAACAACGTTCCTTTGAAGGGATAATGACGAAAGTCAAATTCTGATAAGAATTAAACATCCATCACGTGGAAAAGGATTTTTTTTTTTTTTTTATCACGAAGCGTAAACTTCCTCAAAAAGCTGCGTTCGTTGAGTCCGTTTGACTGAAAGCGGCTTCCAGTTTATGTTCATGCATACTGGAAATTTCGCGGACTGCTGCCACCGAAGTCCATGAGAAATGACGGATTATTAACCCCTGCTCGACTATCTGAGGAGACACGACGCTACCAAAACATCTCCTCCCCTTCCTCTCCTCCGCTCAGGGGGAGTGATCCTAAAAGTTCTCCACTCCAGAGTTATATTCCGCCATCTAAATTACTTCCTAATGCGTGTTTTTCTTTCCCCTTTACTCACAAAGACCCATTATTTGCAGTAAAGTACCCAACATTGGTGTGTGGGGGAATACATTTGCTGAATTGAACCTCAGAGCTGCCAGTCCATCATGAAAACAGCTGTAAGGGAATGTGTTTTCTAGTAAAATCCATGACAGAATTGAGGTATATCTCATTAAATTATTTATTTACACCATCCCATTCAGAAGCTTGTTGAATTTTCAGTCTTGTCTACATTAATAGACTCAATAATTTGTTTGTTTGGTTGCTGTCCATGGTGCTGATTCCTTCCTCTATAATTACATTATCAACAACATATTGTTATCATCTGTACAGTTACATGACGTGTTTATAGACTTCAGCCATTACAACGACCAGCTCACATCATTTTTAACATGTTCTCTCTTATCTTCTGTACGTTTCATCATCTTCTTTACAATTTGTAAACAACATGACAATGTAAAAAACATAACAACAAACAAACAGATTGATAATATTCCATAGACATGTCGAACGCAGAGTTTCTTCACTGTAGGATGAGTCCATGTGCTTCTCTTTGGAGAGTTTTAATGTGTACCTCAAGCTCCACTTGCCTCTTTTAGAGTCTGTATCTAATATTTAGTGATGTTTATCAGCAGCGGTGCATCCAGTTTCTGTTTGTCTGTGCTTATATGTGGTCAGGAACAGTGAGAAGAGCGTCTTCTGGGTTTCTGTTGACATCAACGTTCTGTAAAAAAGAACCACAAAAACTCTTTTTTAAAAAAGCTGATATTTCACATTATCCTTGTGATCGCTGTAAATGTTCAAATCAAAAAAAAAAAAAAAAAAAAAAAAGATTCACTTTAAATCTATAGATCTGGTTTCACATATCTGTGTAAAAATTGCTGCCACAGACTAAATCTAGGCAAAGCGAACTAACTATTATGATAAATACTCTGTATACTTGTGGAAACTTACCACTGGTCTGTCTCTGTGTGTGTTGACTGCTTCAATATTGAGGAAAAATGACTCCACTTTGCAGCCTATATTTGTGAAGAAGAAGGTCAGACTGTCAGGCAAAGAATTACTTAGATTGGACACTTTATGTGCTAACCACTTACCGTAAGCTATTGGTGTAAGTTTGAGCACCGTGTGCAGAGGGCATCTGAGGTAGGGCAGCTCATCTTTAGAGAAAGAGAATAACGGTTGAAAGTGTGTATTGCATAAAGTCACAGGGGCAATGTGATGGAATGTATCTTTAAATCTGTTTGAGGGTGTAGAAAAAAAGGTGTATGTAGAGGTTGAGTCTGATTTTCTATACCTGCAGGTTTGTCTAGAAAGTAGGCCAACAGGCAGCGCATCACAGCTTGGTGACAGATAACCAGCACATTTTCCTGCCGTTCCAGCTCCATGATGACTGGCTCCAGACGATGTACCAGATCTTCATAGGACTTAGCAGGGGGTAGAATAATTCAGGAGTTCATCAATTATTCATCCAGACTCATTTATGTTCACAGCGGCAGGTATACCGTACAACACCACTGACGCTCAGATCATCGTCTAATAAAAGTAGTAAAGTATGTCACAGTTACAATCCAGACCACTCACCTCACCCTTAGGGTAGCGGTAGCGATACTTGTCCTGGTCTCTGAGTGCAAACTCCTCTGGGAAATTCTCCTGGATCTCCTCGTAGGTCATCTCCTCACATACACCCTTAGTTAACAAGTATCGATGTTATAATGATTAAAACAGATGAGCTGTGGATTTACACGGCCTGTAACGTACTGAACTATGAACACAGTCACTAAAGCTACCAACATTTGTAAAACTGACTTTATTTATGCATATACTCACAGCGTCTATTTCATTAAGGGCCTTCCACTGTTCATACTGGACTCCCAGAGCCTCTGCCGTCTGGATGGTCCTCTTCATGTGGCTGGTCCACACCTTTAAGTCTTTAATAGTCTGCCCACGCATGAAGGTTGCCAAAGCATTGGCGTACTAGTGGGAGTAAGTGTGAATTTTAAGGTTTAATTCTTTTTTATTATTATTATTTTACTTTTAATGTATGGGGAGTTTAGTTTGTTTTCATACAAAAACTAATGAACCCATCAAGCTTTTTTGCATGATGGAGTCTGCACATATACCTTCTGGCCTCGCGGGGACAGGCCAGCATCTCCACCGATCCGACCCACAAGGTTGAGTTCACTCTCTCCGTGGCGGCTCAGATAGATGGATCTCGGCGTGACATGGATGTTCATGAGGTAGTAGACTATTCTGCTCTGGATGTGGTCCTGCACTTGGTTCACCAGGTACCTACTGCCCACATCGAATATCTTGATGTAGGAAAGTTTCCTGTTTCAGCAAAAAAAAAAAAAAAAAAAACTATATCACAAACTATTTATACTATAAGGTTTGTCAGATTTGATTTCCTGTTTAATTCCATGTGAGGAAAAGCATCATGGGTAAATACCTGTCTTTCTCATCATCAATAGACATGTAGTTTGCCCTGTAACACTCTATGCGCTGAACGAAGTCTTCCATTGCTTCATCTATGTCACGGTCCACATAATCTGGACTCCCAAACTTCACTTGCTGGAAAGTAAAGTGCACTTAGATCTTCTTAAAGAAAATTACATCAAAGCTGCTCTAAACCAGTGGATCTAAGCCTATGGTCTCATTTTGGATCCACATTTTGTTGACTCATTAAGTCGTGACCTACTTATACAAAAAGTAAACACATACACACATAAACACATGTAATGTTATTGAGGTTTTTTTTTGTCTGTACACATATATAACTGCATTTAGAACACATTATACTAATAATAAACTGTCTGAACATTACAAAGGCACAGAAGTCTTTAATTAATTAAATGTCTGTATTACTGCTGTTATTGCACATCTTTGATTCATTTCTGTCAAAATAAAAGTCTGAAATAAGGCAGCATTTAAAGCAATAAAAAGTAACTAAACATTTTTTTTCACCCCAACTTCACACTACAATTTCACTTTGGGATAAATCCACAACCCACTTTTGGGCCATGACCCACCAGTCAAGAAAGCTCTATATTTTTGACATTATAACAGATCATTAATGGTATGAAGCTGCTTCTTACCTTGATATTCTCTGCAATGATTTCAGGATCTTCACAGATTGATTCCACAAAGAAAACCTGTGAGGTTAAAAATGATAACGGATCAATTATCAGCTTGAAAAACATTGTTTTACAGTACATATGTGTCTATTTTTTTATATGGATTATATTTGTACTTGCCTTGTAACCCCTCTCCTTGGCAAAACTTAAAATGATGGCCCTTCTTTCCCTGGTGGTGTTAGTAGCATCAAATACCTGAAATAATGAAATATATCACATTAATTAATAACAACATATCAAATAGATTCAATGTGTTAACATGACATTCCACTGAATTAGATACAGATGCAGATACCAACTCTATCTATCCTCATGGGGAGAATATAAGTGTATAATGTTATACATTGTTTAATATGTTACATTTTACAACAAACTTTTTTCAAATTTTCCTGTCGGCAACAATTTACTTTTTTTGCCAGCAATGTCATATATTTATGATAATAAGCCAATGGCTGCATGTTATCATGTTTAGTAATGATTTAATCATCTTAAATGATTACATGGATATGTGATGGCACCAAGTGTGTCTTCTTACATCTATGAAAGTCTGTTTTGATAGATGTCGTGTCATGTTTTCCACTGTTTTTAAAGTAATTACACACACAGTTTTAGTCTTCCTCATACTCACAGCTGCTTGTCCGTGTTCCTTTGTGAAATAGGTGGTGACGTCTTTGAGGGCAGCTGATGCACAGGCCCTGAGGGAGACGTTACACTCATATTTATACATATATAGGCAAAGAGGCAGAAACTGCAAGACATGAGTCAATGATGCATGTGACAAGAAAACAGTGAGAAAAACCAGACAATACATACGGCCTTGTGAGTACAATGAGTATCAGAAGTGACATAGGTTTTGTGCACAAATCAGTCAGCTCTAGTCTGGATTGCACTTACTTCCGGATCCTCATGGCCTCTTCATTATCAGGTTTAAAGAACTCAAAGTTCTTGTATGTCTTCACAGCCTCCCTGCGATACTGGCCCACATTAAACACTATGGGGAATTGAAACACAATGGTATAATAAATGTGCTCCTTTTTTTACACTTGATATTTAACCCATAAAGACCCAAAGACATGCCATCGACCAAAAGCATCTACTGATGAAAACTGTTTGATCCACTAATCCTATCAATACATGTCAATAATTGGTGTAAAATACAGTTTGTCATCTTTTCATGGTCATCAGATATGACCCGTTTAGAGGCTCTGTAGTTACCATGGAAACACTGTCATCTTCTACGGCATTGACTCACCAGTAAAATCCATAGAGTTTGATCAATGATAGCGGATGAACACACTGGGTTTATGTTCACTTAATGATAGATTTTGCAGAAAAAGTAACTTTTTCTTCAGTTTTATCTTTTTTTGATTAAATAATATTTAACTTTACGCTGAGCTTTCATGAATATTTACATGATTAGTAAACTAAATGTAGGAAAATACCTGCTTTCACTGAAAAAACCCCCCCACAAAATACAAAGGATAATGATACAATAAATGATGATAAATCACTTAAGGTTGGTTAAATATACAGAATTAATTTGGGAACTGATAACAAATGTCACACTTGGGCATTATGTGTTAAAAATGGACCTTTTGTGGGAACTCCAATCCAGTTCAGGTAGCGAGTGAGTTTCTTGGAGATATAAGTCTTCCCTCTGGCTGGTAACCCCACCATAACAATCATCGTGGGAGAGTTACAGAACTGAGGCACGGAGGCTGAAATGAATATAAGCACAGAGACATAGAAAATGACTGTTAATGGAAATGCTGCACAGGTGACGTATCATTCATGTAGACAACATTTGTTCCAACTTCAATCCATTTTGAGCTTCTCTGTAAAACAGGAAGGGCATGTGTTGTGTGTGAAGTGTGCACACAGTATGCGCACTACTAGCTGCCAAGGTAATCTTCATTAAGAGGGAGAATAAGAGCTCCCAGGTGAAGCTCAGATGTCAATGAAGCAGTGTAATGAGTCTTTTGGCTTGTGTGGTAGTACACTGCGTCACAGAAATCCAGATAAACAAAAACAAAACACATGTAAAGGCATTATAATGAAATAACAATAACAAAACAAAATAATAATAATAAAAAAAATACAATAGCAGTTAGCTAAATCCCTAATGATGCAAAGAACACCTTACACAGACAGGATTCTTCCACGTTTCTCAGGTACCTTAAGAAAATCTATAGAATCCCTTTAAAATGTGCAAAAATATCACAATCTGTCATTCGGATGGTTCCTAACAACTCAGTTCTTCACATACTTGAAGATGCATTCTCGAGAAATCTGAATTCACACTAAAAAGAAGTATACTGCAATAAGACAAATGCAAAAATCCTGTGTAAGTAACCTCTAAGATAAAGTCTGGGCTGTCATTTAGCTTCGAACAAGTATCACAAATGTACAGAGAACGTTCATCCTTGCTCATTTTCTTACCCCGGAACGACCCATTTATTGCAAAAAAGTCTGTAATTTATAAGGCAGAGAGTGTTTGATAGTTAACTGCCCAGATTCCCCATGTGTAAATACAGAGACATAGAGATTGTCACACTCCAGGCTGTTCGATTATGAATGGAGTATGCTGTGTCAGCGAAATCCTCAAAGGACCACGTCAGTGACTGAAAAGGGAGCCAACTCGGACCCGGCTTGGTCCAGCCTGGCTGTTGTCCCATGGCTCACTGATGTCAGACTGCTGCATCCTCCATCAGGACTGAACGCAGAGGGAGGTCAGAGCAGAGGTACCGGCATTAAAGCATTCCTTTGTTTCTGCTTTATCACAAGAGGAGAGAACATTGGGCGCTACTAACTTCACCTGTTCAAACAAATGAGTTAAAGCAGAGGCAGAACAGGTAATGCATGCATCCTATCTTCTTGTTGCGTCTGCACTTACACCCCCTCCTGCGGTTCATGTTGCAGCCCATCCACGGCACCCAGATCTTGAGCAGTGGAGTCTGAGTGAGTTTCTTCTGCTCATTGTTAATGATAAGATCCATGAGGCCTGGATGTGCAGGCGTGAGCCACTGAGGCGCTCAGCTTCGTCTGTGTGGATCCAGAATGTGTGCTTCACTGAACTCTACCTACTGCAGGTCAGGTGACTGTTGCTAAGGACAGACACTTGGCAAGCAGGAGGGGGAGGACCTGAGGCCATGCTGCTTGCCTGCCTCTCCGTCTGTTTCATGTTTGAAAAGGCCTGAGGGGAGCTGCCAAAATTCATGAGGTGATGTTAGACAGCAGGGAAGACCCATCCAAATCCACCCGTGTACATCTGTTATGGTGACACAACTGGTCCCTCAGCCACAGCAAGAGCAACAAAGTCATGTCAGACAAGTGGAACAAAGTGGGGACCATGTACAGATTAAACTAAGAGGAGCTGGCAGGGCCCAGGGTTAGTGTTTATCACCATGTGCAGTAAGTTTTCCTGCCACTAGAGGGAAGTAAAACACTTACTTCTATGGATCATCTGGGATAATCCAGGAAGTTGTTGTTGACAAGTAAAATGAGAGCAGAGTGCTGAGGGCTATTCCTGCCTGTTTCCTAGATAACACAACGGATATTTAGCTGTTGTGCACATGTGTAGACTCGTAAATGCACGCCTTTGTCACATAGCATCCATAAAAGCTCACTCCATTGTGGGTGAAAATAAAAAAGTGGAAAATGAAGTGAAATCTAAAGGCACATGTGGAGTGTGTAACATTCGAGGTGTCTTTTAGTCATAATGCTCTTACAGATTTCTGTCATCTTTAATGGGTGACAAAAAATTGTGCTAATCCATTAAAATTTGATGTTTTTTTTTTTAATGTAATACTTTATTATTCTTGGGAAGTTTGTTTAAATTTGTTGATTGAAGTAAAAATAGTACCAGACATTAAAAAAAAAAAAAAAAAAAAAGTAACAGAGTACTGTATTTTTATTTACTATGCACAATGATACAGTAACTGTATTTTTGTTTTTGTTTTTATTTTTTAATTGAAATTGCATTTAGTGGCTGAGGTGAGGGGTTATTTTACATAATTCTGATGACTTCCTCTTACTTCACCACTTAATAAATTCTAGTAGATGTCAGAATATATGAACCTAATCAAGCATTCTTTAGTTACAAATAACAGGGTCTTATGATTGTTTTGTTTTTTGCTCTCATGGCTTTTTTTTTTTTTTTTTTTCACATTCTCAAATATTTATGCACACTCCATTCGCTGTGTCTTTAAAGTGTCCATAAATTGATGGCATGACCTTAGAAACTTCAGATAGGTCAGTGTCATTAGGCAGGTGGTGGGAGAGCTGTGGCAGTATTTTAGGGTCGTCCTTCACACCCAGTGTCCTTTTACTTGGCATCATGGGAAAGTCTAAAGAAATCAGCCAAGACATTAAAGGAGTGTGTTTTCCCCGTGGACTGTCCAAATGTCTGAAGGTACCGCGGTCATCAGTCCAAACAATGGCACATATGGATGTAAAAACCATAGAACCACACCACCACTGAGGAAACAGAACTAGAATGACCTGCAGAGATCAGTGATTGTATCTTTGGTTTGGTAAAGTTGTTAAAGGTTAAAGGTTAACTCACTTAATTGTACCTGTATCGGAATTTAGTCTCTGCACTTTCCTAGGTTTAGCACTAGCACATAGCAAATTAGGAGCAATAAGCGACACTTGGATCATCATCTGTAATCTGATAATTATCCAAAATGTTCCATCCATAGTAAATCAGTAACATGCAGACTGTTACGTAAATAGGAAACAAGTAACTACTAAAAAAACCCCAACAATGACTATGATAGAAATCTGACCTTTAGAGGAATGTATGAAAATATCTCAGTTCTAATAGTCAACATTACACATAGAGGAAGAAGCATTGAGCATTTGAACCCAAAGAACACCATCCAAACCATGAAGCATCACGCTGTGAGGCTCTTCTGCTGCACAAGGGTTAATGCCCTTGGTAAACCTGATGTCATCATGAAGACGGAGAATCAGGTGGACATCTTGGAAGTTCATCTGAAGGCTCAGGCACCAACGGAGGACAATGCATTAAGCAGGACAATGGATCTAAGCACACCTCCAAAATACCTGACCGGACCATCAGAACATTTGTGGCTCTGAACTGAATAAGTGCTGTGTCATTTTGCAGGAGGAAATTACTGTTTTGGTCTTGTGTGAAGCTTGTGGAGGGATTTCAAGGATGTTGGATTCAAGTTACACACTTTAAAGGCAATGCTATCAAATGTGAATGGAATGTATCTGAACTTTTGGCCATCAGAGAAAATAACATACCGTAATATGTAATAAAAATTAGAATTAAACCATAAAGAACCAAACAGCCGCTGGTGACCTAAAGCAGTGTTTCCTAACCAGTGTGCCGTGGCACATTAGTGTGCCGTGGAAAATGATCCAATTTCACCTGATTGGTTCTCTAAGCCCACAGTGTGTGATACAGATCCATAAACTGCACACACCAATGATCCAGTCTAAAACAGTCCGCTGCTTCTGTTTGCAAAAATAAAAATAAAAGTGAACTGGTTCTGATTTGGTGGTTCTGTTGATAAAACCTCCTCAGTACTGATGCATGGATTAGTGAGTTACCTACAAACCCCGGGTATCGGGTTGGGACAGGAGGGGGGCCTCAGTCTGAGGGGTCACTGGTGCACCCCTCAGAACTTTCTTGTTCCAATTCAATAAATATACTTTTTGTGACATTTTTGTTTGGTGGCGTGCATTGTGATTTTTCTAAAGTCAAATATGTGCCGTGGTGCAAAAAAGGTTGGGAAACACTGACCTAAAGCATCTACTGATCTACAATATTTAATACCTGTTGATCCACTAATCCTATCAATACATGTAAATAATTGATGTAAAATACAGTTTCTAATATTTTCAACAGTATCACATGTCTTTTTTGGATGTTCAGATGCTCCATAGTGAACATGGAAACACCGCCATCTTCTACAACATTGATTCACCAGTAAAACCAATGGAGTTGGATCAATGACAGTGGATGGACACATTTGGTTTATGTACAGTTAGAGATAGATTTTAATGAAAAAGTCACTTTTTCTTTAGTTTTCTTTATTTCTATTCATAATAACCCCCAACTTTGATCTGAGGTTTTATGAGTATCTACATGATCAGTGAATTCAATATAAGAAAATATGTGATTAACACTGGAAAAATGCAAAATACAGAGAATAATATTATAATTACATTACATTTGGCTGAAGCTTTTATCCATTGCAACTTACAAGATGTGGGCATGTATAGCTTAAAGGGCCTTGCTCAAGGACCCACCTGGGATTCAAACCAGCAAACTTCCACACTACAGTCTGTGGTGTGTAGACCACTAAGCTATCCAGTCACTTGCTGAATATAGTAGAATAACTGGTGATAAATCATTTAAGAACGTTTAAATCTACAGAATTTTTTTTATTTATTTTTTTATTTTTTTGAGGAGTCACACAAGTAACACCAGGTCTTAATGGGTTAAAAGCGTCTCTGTTGCACATCATGAAGCTACTTTAAACGAGCTAACAGAATTAACAGAGGGCGCATGTTATTGAAATGAAATAAAACTGAATAAAACTGATTGAATGCTTTTAATCAAGGGGTGAACTTTCAATTCCGACAGTGTGTTTGTAAGTTTACCATGAGGTCTGTCAAATTATCAAGCCACACTGCTCATCCTAGATGCCATTCATTCTATAATTTTCCAACAGGGAATATCACATACCTGATTGTGATCAAAGTCTAACTGTTCCTGGGTAGTGATAATGATTTAATGGCCAGTGTTTCCTGTTTAGGTTCCCTGTTATGAGATGGTACATGCTATTCCAGTGGGCATTGGAGATCAGCATGTTCTCACAGAGTATAGCCAGACGGATCAGAGCTGGGGTGTTCCTGTTTTCCTCTCACTTCTAATCCCTCTATATTCAGGAGGGGAGAGGGGGTGAACAAGTCTATCCAAAAAATATTTATCTGGAAATATGAACAGGCCTTTAAACATACTTTTCTGGTTGAAGCTTTACCAGTTTAAGTCACGAGACACCTTCGGTTTGCCTTGCAAAGTTGTTTCTAAGCAACTGGGAGTCATATGAATGGAAAAGGTCAGCAAACATGGCTAATTTTTACTTTATTAAGTTACCAGTTACTGTGGGTGCTGAAGGCAACAAAGCTGCAACAAGCTCTCACCTGCGCTGTCACACCTGCGACGCCTCAAATGTTCCAGCTGGGGAAGCTCCATTGTATGCAGCCTTCCAATGAAGCAACTGGTAGAGCGGCACAATACACACTGTGACCATACGCAACAGGACTGATGCTCTTTTTAAAGAAACTAAATCCCTCTGCCAAGTCCTCTCGACCCACCCCACCCCCCCCCGAACCCTCTTTTCACGCTGCACATGGACACATGATAGCAGCAGACTGGGCTTGTCCTTTAATGTTTGCCAGGGCCAGAGTTCACAATGTACACACATGGCAAGGGAGACGCCGGCACACTCAGAGGGTGGGTCAAAACAAGTGCAAAGGTCGCTAAGAAAGACACTGTCATTGCACTTGGGAGACAGCAGTTATGTTTATACTAGCATGTGTAAAGTACAGAAGCGAAGACATTGTTTTCAACTGTGTGGCGCATGAAAAACACAATGTTAAGTCTTATTCTGTTTATTCAGACGTTCAAATATGATTGGGATTTTCTTTCCAAATCGTTCTGTTATTCCTTTCGTGCACATAAAGTTGCCGGTCTTCAAGGGTTTAGAAATCAAAACAAAGTTGCAGTGGTCAAAACATTTCAGTGCATTTCAGGACAAAACCACAGATTCTTTCACCTACCACTCTGGCTCCGTTCTGCACCAATGTTCCTGAAATACACAGATTCTTTCATAATTCTTCATCCACAAGGAGTTTGATATACTGACAAAGGGGAAATGAGACACACACAGGGTTATTTACAGCTGAACACTAGAATGAATTGTATGTCCAGTGAGATTTATAGTACAACTATAGCATTTCTGCCCTGCAGCTGGTTCAAATGCCATCTGCTAAAAATGGCCTTAGGTTTAGTTGGACAGTTGCCACGCTTATATACAGTTAGACATCACTTAAAAGTTCAAAACTATGAATGGAGAAGTATAAATGAACAGCCCATTCAGTCATTTAAACTTCTCCAAGCATAAATATGCAGACATTTGTGCAACAGTTGGCCAAGTGCAGGGGAATTTCTTTGTTACGTGCCAACAGTTGTGTCTTAAAATAAAACATATGCAACATTTTTTTCTTCTCTCACACAGTCTCTACGCCTTTATGTCATTATGCTGCTACATTGTAAAACAGTGCTAATCTGGAATAATCAAGACAAGACAAAATATGTGTCATAATCCTTTTCTCGTGTAGGCAAAACATGACATAGACAAACTGTTAATTAATAATAGAGGTGAAAAGCAGTATAAATATGAACTACTGTAGGTGTTTGTTCTTGTGTTGATGAGACAAAAATGTGGTTTATCATTATTTCATGCAATCTTTTCTGTTTTGAAGAAATGAATTTAGAGAAATTCTGCAGTGTAGAAGCAAATAATTTTGCATGCAAATGAAACTTTAAAGTCCACTCTCTAGGTATTTTGCTATTCAATTTTTATGACATCCAGATGTTTTGTGTGTAGAGCAGGAAAAGATCCACGAGGAGGAGTGGTGATTACAAGTGGGTGGGCACTGTTTTTTGTTAGGTTTTGTTTGGATAAACAAGGAGAATTGACTAGTTCAGTGCCGAGTTATACATTCACTTACATTTCAGCTGATAGCTTTGCAGAACACCGTATGATAAACAGAGACACGGCAGTTTTGTGGTTTGAGAGAGAAGCCACCGAATCTGAAGCTGCAAATATCTGAGGTGAGGATGTGTTTGGCGAAAAATCTGTGTGTTCAGCCTTGAACTATTACAGGAACTATGATCTTTAACTAAACAGAGCTAAGTGTTTCAAAGTGCTCATTTCATAACTTTACATTGCCAGGCCTGAGGAGCACTGATGTTTAATTGTTCTGGATTTTTCCACTGTTTCTGTTGAATGTTGGAGTATTTGAGCCCAATGCTATGAATTCCTAAATTATACTTAAATAGAAAAAGTATTTATTTCCACAAATCTTTTAAAGTTGATTATAATTTTAGCAGGGAAAGGTATGTGAGTCTACACTTCAGCACATCTAGGTTGTGGCTTTTTTTGTTTTTTTGTTTCCTGTGTACTTTTTTTTTTTTTTTTTTTTTGTAATGGTCTGTGGTTGTGTCCTATTTTAGAGTTTAAGATGTGATTACTGATTTGAGTCTGCAATGTGAATTAATTTTGTTCAGTGTGCTGTACAAACCGTTAATACTGCATGTGTTTGAAATAGATTGTTTTCTGTGAAAGATAGCTCATGCACTATGCTTAACACTTTGGTACTACTACTCTGAATGTCCACAGATACTTTGAATGGTTAATTAATAAAAAAACATTACTTAAGAGTTCTAGGAAAGTTATTGATTGAGATACTGGGTGAAGGGAAAAGCATTTCAGGTGACTGGGTTGAAAAAACAAAAAAAAGACATACTATATAACACAGGCTTAAAAATACTGTAGTTGTGTACTTGAAACAATTAGTATCACTCTGGGAATACCATGAGGCATTAAGGTGCACGAAATCAAAAACATGCCTTAAAGGTTTACAGGAAACACATGTATTTCATTAAAGTGTTGGCACAAGTTTAAAATGCTCTCAAGGGAAAATGAAAAGAAAAAAAAACAGAAAAAAGAATTTTGCAGCTGTGAAAACAAAATTGTGATGAGTTCTTTATCAAGATATCTAATATATCTATATCTAGTATAATAATAATAATACAACATAAGGTCTGTTAAAACAACGCTATTAATTTCACTAAAATGACATTTATATTAAAAAGGTAAATCTAATCAATGACAGAAAACAAAGATCATTTGTCCTCCCTTGCATCATGACTGTGCAGAATGTAAATATTTGTGAGTTAATCTTTGTCTCCTCTACAGGGATGGGGTCACATCCAGGCCTCATGTTCATTTTGCTGGTTTTAGCTGCTCTGTCCTGCAGCTGTGATGGTGGAAAAGTGTTGGTGTATCCAGTGGATGGAAGTCATTGGCTCAATATGAAAATCCTGGTGGAGGCTCTTCATTCTCGTGGCCATGAAATCACAGTGATTCGCTCCTCCACCAGCTGGTATGTGTCAGAATCCTCTCCTCATTACAAATCCATCACCATCACTCAGGAAAAAGTACAAAACCTTGAGAGTCAAGACTTCATGAGCTCTTTCCTGAAGAGGTCAATAGAGATCAGAAGCAAAAGAGGAACACCATGGGCATTTGTGGCGTTTTATAGACACATATTCAACATGATAGAAGAGAACCAGAGAGATGTAGCTCAACTTGTCATCACTATCTTTGAGAATAAGCCACTCATGAAGGAGTTGATTGACAATAAATATGAACTTTTTCTGGCTGACCCTGCGTTTCCAGGTGGAGTTCTGCTAGCCCATTACCTGAAGGTTCCAATGGTTTTCAACGTGCGTTGGATTTTCAACGGAGATGCTCACTTTGCCATTGCACCTTCTCCTCTGTCTTACGTTCCTCAGCTCTTCTCTGATTACTCAGACAAAATGAACTTCTTTCAAAGATTAAATAATATAATCTACCATGGAATTCTGGTCTACATGCACTATTTTGTCTCAAATCCACCTTACCAGGCTGTGTGTGACCGTTATTTTGGACCAGATGTCAACGTCATGTCTCTTATGCAAGGAGCTGATCTGTGGCTCATGCGCACGGACTTCACGTTTGACTTTCCTCGGCCTACCATGCCTAATGTGGTCTACATTGGTGGATTTCAGGGCAGGCCCTCTAAACCACTTCCATCAGATATAGAGGAATTTGTGCAGAGCTCTGGTGAACATGGAGTAATAATAATGACTCTGGGGACACTGCTTGGGGACCTGGGTCCTGAAATATCAGAGATCTTTGCCTCAGCATTTGCCACACTCCCGCAGAAAGTCATATGGCGACATATTGGAGCGAGGCCGGTCACTCTGGGAAGTAACACTATACTAGTGGAATGGATGCCACAAAATGACCTGCTAGGTCATCCAAAAACCAAGCTCTTTGTTACACATGGGGGTACAAACGGCCTTTATGAGGCGATCTACCATGGCGTCCCAGTTCTGGGCATTCCTCTTATCTTTGACCAGTTTGACAACATGCTGCGTATGAAGGCTCGTGGAGTCGCTGAGTATGTTGAAGTCACAACTTTGGACACTGAGACTCTCACAAATGCTTTAAAGAATATTCTGGACCCACAAAAGCTCTACAGACTCAATATGCACAAACTGTCAGAGCTTCATCATGACAAACCTATGAAACCCATTGACAGCGCTGTTTTTTGGATAGAGTATGTCATGAGACACAAGGGTGCAGCCCATCTGCGCACAGAGTCATATAAGCTGCCATGGTACGCCTATCACTGCCTGGATGTGATGGCAGTCATACTAGCATTTTGTCTGTTCATTTTTACACTTATTTTTATGTTCTGTAGATGTCTCATTAGACATCTGATAAGATTGAAAAAGGCCAAGAGTGATTAAAAAAAATAGATAATATGTGATGCTTCAAATTACAGATAATTGTGCTCTTAATTACATATATGTATAAATGAGAATGTCATCTATAATATATAGAATCTACAAATATTGAAAATGTACATTAATTGAACTGTATTTGCTTCACAGTAGTTACACAGTTATTTTTGTATTTAAAGGTACAGGAGCCAAAATATGAAGCAAATGCACTTTCCTTCTGCACCTGTCTCCACTTGGTCCAAATCAGAACACTTAATTGTACAGTGTGTAACTCCTCTACACTAGGTAGCAGAAAATTCCTGTATCAATGCAAACTCTGTTCCAGTGTTGTGCTTACCAAAGGACTGGCACTTTGGGACAAAAATCCTTTGCTGTATCTTTTGCGATTTTTGAATACCTTATTTCCACAACCTGCCAAATTGGCTAGCACACAACTTCTCTGTCATCACTTCCATCGAGCGACAAGATAAGGGTAGAAAAACCAAAACATTTATGAATTGAATGTGGAAAGATTTAAGATATGAAGTTTGCAGGCGGCTACTTTGATTTTTGTCCTCTGTAGGCTCATGGACATCGAAAAATATGTATGTATATGTATATTTAAACAATTTTCTAGGCTGAATATAATCAAACAAATTGTTCCGGGGTTTTGTTTTGTTTTTTTGGCTGTTTGAGCACTATTTTATAAAATTCTAATCAACAATTACTTTGATTATTGGAAAGAATACTGTACAAATCGTATACACTGTATACCAGGGGTCACCAACCTTGGTCGTCAAGAGCTACTACCCTGCATGTTTTAGATATTGGAGATTTTGGAAGAGGGATTCATCTAAAACATGCAGGATAACAGCTCTTGTGGACCGGGGTTGGTGACCCCTGGTGTCCACCTATTATACAGATATGACCTGATGGTGTTCATGCTGTAATGGAAAATAAAGCCACTTTTTAAAGCTTCCATGTTGAGACTCATATTGTGTAGAGCAGAATAAGTCTAAGAATGTCTTAACAGTCATAGCTGTCACTCAAGCATTTATTATTTATCATTTATTCTGAAGGATAATTATGGATTTTTTTGCATAGTGATGCCACAATACTACAAAGCACTACAGCATTATAAAAGATATTTATACAAGATACAAATGTTATTTCAGATGTTCTTTCGGTTGCGCGAGATACACTAGAATGACTCTGTAGCCCCTCCCCTGAGGGTCCATGCAGGGACCAAAGTAAAACATATATAAATAGTTTTCTTATTATTACCTATTTAGAGCAGGTTAATTTTCTGCAATCTAAATTTGAGTGTGAGTCTAAAAAAATAAAAAGGTAATAAACAAGTCTGGATCACAAAAAGGTTTCAATGAAGCTTGAAAACAAAGAAAATCAATGAAAAGATCAATTCAACTTGATTCAACAGTCTGCAGAAAAATGTAATATACTGCGCCTATGAAAATATGTGTTGTTTCCTTTAGTTGGATAAATATTACTTAATCCAGACTGATTTTTTTGCCTCTTTCTGACACAAATTGACACTGAAGCTCTTGAGCAACTTCTACAGAACAATGTTTGTTTCAAATATCATCATTACTTTGTGATACAGGCACTCGACCAAAGTTGGAAGAATAGAAACGCCTTAACGTCTGACCAGCCTCTTCCAGCAGTTTTCTGAGCTGAACAGAAACATCTTCACCTCCATGAAGGTAAACCAGAGGGTTCAGAGCACTGTTCAGACTCACGAGGCCACGACTTATCTGATGAGCGATGTAGACTCCGTTAAACCATCCACGACATGTTCTTCTTTTAGATAAAAGTCTAGACCAGAGGTTGAGGTTCTTCAGGACATGATAGGGGATGTAACAAACAGAGAAGAGAACAACCAAGATCAGAAGTAACATCAAACTTTTCCTTTTCAATACCTTGTCAATGTCTTGTTTCTGGCACAGAGTCACAATCACATGTCCATAACAGCCCAGTGTGATGAGGAGTGGGACACAAAACCCAGTGA
>JAPSES010000236.1:19904104-19916672 GCA_029822895.1 Maxillicosta whitleyi
TTGTGAATTGTTTAAAAACAAAAATGCCTTCAACTCCTCAATCTCCCCCTGAGAGACGCTAATGTGCTGAAGGTGTGGTGGAAAATGCGGACCAGATTATAAGGAAACCACAGCAAAAACATGGAATGGATTATCGTATCTATATTTTAAAAAAACTGGATCGGGAGTCTGGATTGGCTATTTTCCGTGCCAGCCTTACCGATAGGCTTTTTTTTTTGCTAATATCAGCGGTTGATCCGATCCAAATATCGGATCGGGACAAGTCTAGTTCAGACGTCCTTTTATCTAAGTGCAAAACCTTGCAATTAAAATATTTTGAGAACATATTTTTTAAACCTATATAAAATGGAGTTTTTTTTTTGTTTTTTTTTACAAAATGGTGTAAACGCCAGAACACTTTTTTTTTTTACAAAATTGTTTATTGGTGCCAATACAGCTGCGCAAGGAGGAAGCATCTGCAGGGGTGGATCTAAAGGATCTTGAGCACCTGCCCCAAAAAAAAAAATATGTGAAAAACATCACTACTAGGCCCCCTACACTTTACTGGACATGTGTTATTATTATTATTATATTATATTATTGCTATACATTTTATGGCAATAATTATAATGGGGAATTCTATTTATATGAAACATGACGATCCGCTCAAACTCCAACTTGGAATTTACCTAGATCCGCCCCTGAAATGGAAACACTTTGCATACGGCATACGGTACGTTCTACCACTGCTCTCATATATTCATCAGTTTACCTGTGATTGCATCCTGAATGATGGTGTTTTCCAGATTTTCACACACCCACTCTTTGCAGCATTTCCCCGGCAGTCGAACAAACTGTGGGTTCGGGCAGTCTGGAGTGGGAAAGCGATAATTGAGGGGGCAAGCGGGCACACAGGTGACCCCTCCCCCTCTGCAGCGGCAATAGGTGTCGCAGGAAGGCTGAAAGGACTGGCCCTCATGGTAAGTGATGCCGTTCATCTCACAGCCAAGGTCCTCCTGACCTAAAGGGAACAAAATGCAGACATTTACAGACACCTGCGGCTTGGACTGATGTTAGAAACCTAATCAGGAAATGGGGGAATTAGATTAGGAGAGAAGAGGTGGATGCAAGACGGCAAGAAAAATGAGAGAGAGGTGAGGACACAGGAGTGACTGTCTCTGCTGATGGTTATATAGGAAAACAGGCCTCCACTGAAAAACTGAACACTCTGTTTTTCAATCCATGCGTGTTGTCTCTGCAATCTATCATACTCCGAGGGCAGTCATTAGAGGAAATGTGTCAACATCAGCTCTGGTTTTCAAGTTGAGGCAGTGCCTGGCGCTCAGCGGGCCGTCCTGCTTGGCTGAGCAGGATCTAAACGTGAACTGTCTGTTTGTCCAGCTCATGCAGCCTGGTTGAGGCGTTATCAACCCCTCCTTCCTTTCCCTGCACTGCGTGTTCTCCGCTCTGTCTCAACCACACAGACGTGAGCCAGGAGAGTCTGGCCGGTTGTTTTTTCAGAAGAGACACTCACTCACACACTCCCCTGGGTCTCCGGGGAAACTGGCGCTGTAGTCGCACTGCAGTTGTTTCTGACTGTCACAGGGAAACATTTCAGTGCAGGGCTCCCCTCTCTGCCGGGAACACACCTGGCAACAGCGGCAGCCATCCAGAACGAGAGGGACTCCTGTGGGACACTGTGGGACAGTAGTGGGGCAGCGGCAGGGCCTGTCACACAGCTGACACAACACCTGCAACAACAACACACAAAGGAGCAGGTGAAAAAACTATCATCATCACAGCTAAATGATTACACGATAACATTTCCAGACACGAGATGGTAACGAAAATATTATTAGTATCCTCAGAAACCACACGTCCAGCACTTTGTTTCCAATTATACTGAGGTGATGCAGCCAAAACAGAGGTGACTCGGATAAGCCCAGTCTTATTTAACAGAAGCTGAAGTCAACTCACTACCCTTGAGCAAAAACAACATGAAAAGTCCAGTATTCATTTTTATATGCTGTAAATCATGCTCTATAGTGATGATTCATTTTCTTCTGTTCAGGTTCAGGTTCATATTGATTCACTCATCATCCATAATACAGGAAATATAAACAGCGAGGATCATTTTAAGTCAGAATAATGTGAATTAGGTTGAGGCTGAAGAGACTTCGCCTACATTCAAGTCAAAATCAGTTTTTGCTCCCCATCAAAACAGCAAAAATCCCTCACACATTAAAAACCATTAAGGAATTTCACATCTTTCAATTTATATTTATGTCATTCCCTAATTTAACCCCAGTAACAGAAAGAACATCTTTTTGTATACATTTAACAGCTTTTTGTACATCAAACATACAACACCTACCTGTTTTCCTGTATCAAAAACAACTTTAAAGCCAGAGAATGAAATAAATTAAAACAAAACAAAACAAAACAAAAAAAAACAGAATTTCATTTAAATGCTCGCATGCAAGTCTGAAAGTGACCTTTTATTCTGTTAAAAGAAATGTAGTGTTACCCACTATATGACAAACATACAGAAAATGAATAAACATTTAAGTGACAAATTCACATTCATTATTCAATAGTCGTAAAATTAGTCAAATCAACATCATGTTTGAACTTCACCACCTTCTCTCTCATACAAACCCCGTGACAATCACCTCATTGATAAGAGCGCTCTCACCTGTGTAGCCACACACAGCAGCACAGTCACAGCCACCACACAGTCACACAGCAGTCGGTCCATGAAGGCTCGTGTTGGTAATGGAGCTCAGTCTGTCTCAATAACTGTTACCAGTGAAGCTTTGTGCTAACTGTTCATTCTTGCGTCTGCTGACATTTATAAAGTCTGGACTCTGATGTCACGGGCTGACTACCGTGTAAACAGCCACTGGACCAGCATCAGAAATGTTTCACATTCCTCCTCCCTACTGCCTATTTCCACTTCCAGACACACACACCCACCCTTCCCTCCACCTATATCTCCACCCCAGACTCTCTCCCCCCTTTTTCCTCCCCTCCCTCTCTTTCCAGTCTTGTGGCGCGCTACGTTTACACAGCTTAACACGAGCAGAGACGAGAAAATACATTAACCCAGTTGTCTACAAGTCTAACATCCTCCGGGGCTTTTGTGGTGACTATTCCGATTTAAGTCGATGAGATTTTATCTTGCTGATGTTTTTACAAGCTGCCACTTGAGTGTATGGTCACTCAAATATAGCTGCTGATCTTTTGAGTGGACGGATATAGAGAAGATATTTCCACTATTTCATTTTTCATTCTGAAACCCTACCCTGTTGCTTCAGCCAGGCTTAAAAGTGATTCTTGTCTTCCTGCTGTTTTCCATAGTGTGTGGTGGGTGGCATGATATTATCAGGACTTGGACTTAAGTGAGAGAGGCCGACTCCTAAGCAAACAATATCAGAAGACTCTTCAGAGCCGTTTGTATCAGATGGTTTCTAAAAATACGATGGCAGCATTGTTGATGATGAAACAGATCATTGAATCATTTAACATGTGTCTGGCCCAGATGCACATCTGACAAGACGTTACAGACATAGACACAGTCATGCACATGCAGCATATTACAAAGATACCGTCATAGCTCCAGTGTGCCTGAATCCAAACATTACACTAAATATATGGCTGTCACTGAAACAGAAAGTAAGCTATTTAGGGGGAAAGGAATTCAGTTAAAAGTAACACTAGATTCCTGAATTTCAACATGAACCACTTCTCTCAGGGTGGGCAGGAAAGACAGTCAGTGACGAGTTATAAATAGAATGAGACAGACAGAAAGATAGAGAAGAGGAAAGTATGTATGTTCAGGGCAGGTGGGCTCCAGGTGGTCAGCCACGAATAGACGAATCGCGAAGGTTCAAATTCAGCTTTCTTTGAAAACTATGCTTTCCTGGCCTCGTCGCCGTGTGTTTTAACGCTCTCCAAGAATGACAGAACCTGGAAAGATTGCACTAAAGCAGACATTTTCTCCACTGTAACACACACCGATTCACAAGAACATTTACATAAATGTTTTAGGAACATATTTTATAATACATTTGTCATATATATTATATATAAATGAATAACACAGTCAGCTTTGTTATGTTTGTCACTTATTTTTGCACAGACGCATTCAATGCTGTAACAAGCATATTTTTTTTTTATAACTCCATCACCACTTCTGACATAATATTTTCAAAACATTTATCTTCTCTAAGGAGGTTATATGATCACTCATGTATTTGTCAGCAGGACATAAAAACATAAAAACGTACACACATTCATAAAAAGATCTGCAAACTTGGAAGGGTCGGGCATGGGCCAAGGATGAACTACATAAACTTTACAGCAGATCCATTAAAAGGCACACATCCTGGAAGTGTTTTTCACTTCAGTAAACACTGAAAATTTACACAGAAAGGTTGATGCTCAACTGAAAAAAAAAAAAAAAAACGCCCACTCCATACACATGTATATGTGAAAACAACACCGGTTACTTCAGTTCATTCCAGTGATGCATCAATACATTGGCCATTTCAGGCAAGTCCAAACTGAACTGTTAACACATACAAATAAATACGTGTATATTTCTCAACAGCAGCAACAGATCTAGGATATTTTACACAGGGTGACAAAAAGGGTGGCAAGAGGTCTTCGCAAGGTGGCATGGGAGGACAATATACGAGACTCCCTATATACTGTATGTATGGATTCAGCAAAAAATCAACTAAAATACATATTCAGCATTTACTGTAATGTCATATCTGTATTAATGAACTACCACAGTGTTCACAAAACTGTGAGGATATTAGCCGCAGAATGAAAATAAACCTCTGCTCTGTAAATTAAAAAGAAGTTACAGTAATTTCCTGTAAGACACAGAGGAGCAGAGGTATAAAAGCATTTTTAATCCTTTTGGGTCATAATTTTGGTTTGTTTTATATGCTTGAGGACATGGTGGTTTGTTTCATATACATAGTTAAGAACACAGAAGGGGGTGGGGGGGCTTTTGGGGGGGCAGGTACCACCATTACACCCATTATAGACCTCAAACAGCTGTTTATGTATTCAGCTTTAGAGTCTACGAGGGGTTGAAAGTTTATTTTAAAAACTAAGAAGATAATGACAGGCTTTTCTAATGTATCAGTAATAACGTGATAATTACCAGTGTAATAATTCCTGTGATAACCAATAAAAAAATTCTTGGTTATTCTATTCAAGAAAATATGCGGCTCTTTCATTTACTTATTTACTAGTTTTGACTTGTTTAACATGGTGGCAACATTGTCAAAGCGTCCAATGCGACATCTACCTGAACGCGGCTGTGCTAAATATCATCTGGCACCAATAGATGAATCACAAACAGGAAATTTGTAACTGTGAGTGAAACTAACCAGTGGCACAGACTGACAAAAGGAATGAAAATATGGGTCATAATTTGTGGTTTCATAGTACTGTGGAATGATGACGGGATTGGACTTAAAAGTCGAAGGCTTGTATTAAAGAAAGTCCTTTTTTTTCCACCTTGTTTCATCCATCAGCATTATCTTATGTGAAAAGGAAATAACTAAGTCATAATATTATCGAGCGTAGCCAATATCAGTCATAGTGAAATCATATCTGCCAAATCAAACCAGAAGAAGCAAAGAAGAGTCAACACATTTTCCAGAGCAGACACAGATGTTGGAAACCTCCTCGACAGTAAAGCATCACTCTGACTGACAGTGGACGTTGCTGTGTTAAAAGAAACCTCCAAACCCTGTACAATGACTCCCATTCAGTTTGAGTGAATATTGTTTTTGGTATGCGATGGTATGTAGGAAAAGCCCGGTGGATTCCTTGTTGATTCATGCATGCATAAACTTCAGGTCCAAGTAATGAAAATATTATTTGTCCTGTAAAAATGTTAAGAGAAGAATGCATTGATATAAGTGTTGAAAGAAAAGAAAATCACTCTACCAAATCTGTCACTGCGCAGCAAATATCTTTAACATATGTTCTGAAAAGTTGTCCAGTAACCTAAAAATATCCTGGAGTGGAGGCAGCATTTATACAACACTCAGACCCAGACTGTTGTAATGACACTGAGTCCGTGTTCTATTAATGCTTGTTCTATTCTGTAATGATACTCTACTGAAGGTATGCGGTGCACTGTAAAAATGGCCGTACAATTAACAACAAAAAACATTAAAAAAAACTGCTTATTTGAAAAGGTTATTGTTTTAATGATCAAGTCAAATATAGCTGTAGTTTTTACAGGAGAGTATGTTAACAAAATCAGATTTGTATATTTTGGGAAAACAAAGCTGTAAATTGAAAAACAATGTAGTGCGGTTTAAATTGCAAGACCACAATGTTGAAATAACAGCCTATTTGGGTATTTTTTTGTTGTTTTTTGATTATTTGATCTAAACTGTTTAATACCTGTTGATCCACTAATACTATCAATACATCCTGTCAATAATTAGTAAAAAAAAAAAAAAAAAAAAGAACCATTTGGATATTCAGAGGCTCTGTAGTTACCATGGAAACACCATCATCTTCTACAACAGATTCACCAGTAAAACTCATGGAGTTGGATCAATGACGGTGGATGGACACACTGGGTTTTACATTCTTAACAGTGACTTTGTTTAAAAAAAAAAAAAAAAAAAAAAGTTTCTCTTAATTTTTCACCATTCTGATATAATTAACTTTGAACTGACTCCAAAGAAAACACACGATTTACACCAAAAATGCAAAATACATCGAATAATATTACAGAAAAAAAATTGGGTGATAATTGGAAACTGCCATTAAACAGCAGTGAGTCAAATAAAAAAAAGTAATAAAAAGTAAACATTTAACAATTCAGTATTTTAAATGTGTAAATTAATGGACTCAGTTCATTAAGTGGGGCGTTCAATGACTAAAGGATCAGCAGTTTGACTCCTGGCTCTGACTGTTGAAGTGTCCTTATAAGACACAGAACCCTAAACAGCTCCCAGTAGGGTCTGGTAGCTTTGGAAATTGCTTTGGGCACCATGAAGGTGTATAAAATGCACTATAAAAGTTCGTTCCAGTTAAATATACATGTATAAAACGTTATATCTACAGTATTTTTGTAGCGTACTTAAAACTGTTTGGTGATGTTTTATTGGTAAAGATGGTTTTATTGTATGTTTCACGTTAATGTACGTTTTTGTGAGCCTGACAGCTTAGATTTATTATGTACCTATAAAAAAAAAATTTAAAAAAAAGGTGTTATATATTTCTCATTTTTAGGCTTGCGCTCCCACCGGAAAGTCAGTTTTCATACCCCCCCAACATTTGTAACCTCCACAAACCCAGACAATATTCACTTCTGCCAGTTTGTGGGTTTGGGTGGTGCCTACTAGCTGTGACTGATTTGAATGTGACTCAGAATAAACACACTGTGGGTTGTAACAGCCACAAATAATACTCAATTCCTCTCCTAGGACAATATTTGACACACGTAGTACATAACATGCAGAGCAGCTCCAGGAACACTTGGTAATTGGTGTCTGAGGTTTTGGCACAGTGTGTCCGTGAGAGTTTGGCTCTGCAGGTATCATTCCGTTGTAAAGGGCAGATTAACCGTGACTGTTCGAACAGTCAGAAATAGAGGAATGAAAAAAATATGTAAAAAAAAAAAAGGAATCCAGCCTTGAATCAGAAAGCATGTGTGAGTAGGAGTCTGTTCACGATGTTGATGTACTGAGCTATACTGACTCATTATTCCAGTAAGGAGTTCATAGACGTAGTGTAATAATGCTGAACTGGTCATAGACTGGACTGTCCTAATCCATTTACAACAAAATAACCACTCATATCTGTACAGACTGCGGCTAATATGTCCTATCATCAACTTAACGCTTTCATCAACTTTTGTAAACAGCTTCCAGTCAATATATGTGAATGAATATTGTTGCTTTAAAAGCTTATTTAAACAAACTCAGTCTTAAAATGTCTAATAAGCAGGAAAGAGGCAAAAGGAGTGAGTGAATGTTTAGGCAGACAGAAAATTTGTGGAACATATTTAAGAAGCAGAAGTACTTTCACAAGTAAAAGGTCCAGGTGTTTCCTGTGTGTACCTTTAGATACTACAGGTTCACAGCTGCTATATGATGTAATATATATCTTAGATCATAATGAGTGTAAATGCATCCAAAACAAAGAACAGAGACATGACTGAATTCCACTGAACCATTCTTGAGACTAAATACAGTAATTACCAAAATTCCCCACATCAGAAGTCTAAAAACGTGCTAGGAAAGAACTAAAAACGACAAAGTGGAAACTAGTGGAACTCATAGAACCGGGCCTTTGTGCGTGTGAATTATACTCCTGTTTGTGTGATTGTTTTCTCAGGAAATTATCCAGATGTAAGCAGCGACAGTGCATAGAAACATATATTTCCAACATGCACAACTCCTGCCACAGTGTTTTCACTAAATGACATCTGGATTCCAAACATTCCAGCCTGAAGTGTGAAAATCCCACAGTCTTGCCACTGGAACACCCAGAGCCCACGATAAGGACGTCGTCCTGACCGTAGGTCACCTGTTGACGTACGCAGGGCTGAGGTCATTGCCATGTTTACAGACACAAAGAAAAAATGTGATCATCCAGACACTTATTCACAGCAGACATCATCGTGACAGCTGCCTGTTTCAGCAGAGGTGGAAACCCAGTCACACGTGGGATCAAAACCCACAGAATGTTGTTCTGAAGTAAGTGACAACTTACCTGTGCAGTGTCACATTTCTAACCAGTTAGACTCAAATCAAACATCTGAAAATGAGGCGTTCACTGCACAAATGGATTCAGGAAAATAATGTAAAGGATAAGTACAGTTTTATCCTTAGTTTTATTTGTGGAATGTTCTTCCCAGATGACCTGCACTGCAGAGGACACACAATGTTTCATGTTATATTGGGTTCTATCTCATCTCCTAAATTATATTCACTTTTTTGTCTGAACTTAGGTCCTGGCGGTGTTTGCAGAGCTGATTGCAGCAACACAGTGTAGAAAATAACCTGCAGCGTCCGTGACACACCTAAACCAACAACACATCCATTTCTAGCTTCATTTACTAAAAATAAATAAGAACAAATAAATAAGCTACAAGGGCTCAATTCATATGTGCAACCACTTCCTTACATGGTGCACAGTGTCCATATTTTTAGCTGAGATTGTGCATTGATGTCGGGTAGGAGGAAGTATAGTCTGCTGACAGACTTCTCAGACGTGAGGGCCGTTTAGGATTTGTATTGTGTTAGATCAGCTTAGCAACGACTCAAATGCGCAAAAAAACCTCTAAAGCAAACTTTACTTATATTTGCATGATTAGTTTTATCTGCAGCCCTGGAGCCGGGGCAGGCTTCGCTGAGCTAATATCTGTTATTTGCACCATAAGATAAAATAATTCAGCCAATTCCCACAGACAACAGCAGTGATATTTTGAGGACTGAGTGTCTGTGAGCTGAAAGAGTGACTTCATCTGTGAGATAAACAGAGCGCTGGACACGCCACAGCGCTCCCTTAACTGAATTATAGGTGAAATGGTTCAATGATGGCATGAAGTCACTGCTGCCAATGTGTGGGAGTTGACAGGATTTGTGTGTTCCCAGGAATGATTACAACACAAAGTTTTTTTTTTGTTTTGTTTTTTTTGTTAGCAACCCTCGTCAGTGTCTGTAGAATAAAAGACACAGTTGTATTCACAGATTAAAATGTTCTAACCTCACCCTCTTAGACTCAAAAACATATCATTTACTGTTGTACGTTTTGCCAAATATCACTATTAACTCTTTCAGTGAACTAGTATCTGCTTAATTTACATAACTGTTAAAGACCTAGAATTGTTAATATAAGGTTAATGCACATTTTTAAGGTAAAATCCAAGCACTTTTAAGGGGAATTTAATTTTTTTTCCAGCACAGCACCTTAAAAAATCTACAGAAATACATATACTCATGATTTTCTTTTCACTTTTTATCACAATTACATCCATTCTATTGTGTTATAAACATCTAAAATTATATTTCATAATAGCAAAAAGTTTAGAAATGAAAGGAGAATGCAATGTTTTATCGAAAAAAAATGTTGCTAGTTACTTGGTGTTCTTCAGACACAATCACATGGAGACAAAGATTAAATAAAAACGTACCTGGAGTTTTATTTTTCCAAAATGTATCATGTTTTTGCAGAAGATTTGGTTAAAATTGTAAGAACTTTCAAGCACTTAAACTAAAATTCAAGCATTTTTCAAACCTTGGAAACACAGCACTGAAATTCAAGCATTTTCAAGGATTTCATAGTAATTGAACCCATTTGTTTCAAACAGCCTATTGTCTTTGACCTTTTTTTGTGTGTGATTTTATCACTTTATGTCTACTTTTATTGCTGTTTTAATGTGTATTGCTGTTGTAATGCTTGTCCAGTGACCTTGAGTGTTCAGAAAGGCGCTTTTTAATAAAATGTATTATTATTATTTAATCATTTTTCTGTACGTGATTTATTACCATTTCTTATCAGATTTTTTCCACATTTTTCAGTAAAAATCAAGCATATTCCAATATTTAATTTACTGACGATGCAGGTGTTCATTTGTCCAAATGAGCCATATCTGATGAGAATGAAAAGCTGAGAAACTGTATTTTATCTGAATTAATAAATGTATAGTTAGGATTAGAGGTTCAACAGTTTAGATCAGTAGATGCTTTTGCTTTTTGCTTGTTAGTTTAGGTGTTTTTCGGGGTTATTAAAGAGGATATAGGCTAAGCTTTGGCCACTTCACCAACAAATCTGACTACCGAAGAGAGGATTTCTGGAAAACAAACATAGATAGATAATATATGTTTGTATCAGTCACAATAGAGACTAGTTGAAGTTAAAATAAACACATAACGGATGTGCTGAGACTTGGCTTGATCACACAGCCTGTCTGGGTCAGAGCTGTGGATGTTGAAATAAAAGTCTTCAGTCTGGTTGCTACTTAACTATTTGGATATATTTATTTTCTGTCTGGTGGAATATTTTTTTGGTGTTTGCAGAGAGCAGCAGAGTGCTCTTTATTCAAGAGGAAGTGGACCAGTCCTGTACAGGGTTTAATCAACCCCTTATTTAAAAAAAAATAAAAAATAAAAAATAGTAGCATGATATGATAATAAAAAAAAAAGACTCACTTCATAGAATTACACTTATTTTATTGTACTGTACAATGCTGTAAACAATGACTTGCCTTTTCCCTTCAATTCTGCTCTTATTATGATTATATTTACATGCTACTTAATAAAAATCAGTTATAAATTTTATGATATACCCTCTTTTTAACTGAGAATGAGCAAAAATATTGGTGTAATCACTGCAAGCTGGTCATTGAAGTATCATTTGATTTATGTGGTGAAAGAGACCTCTAGTGGTCAGACAAGGGAACTGTCAAACCACTGCCCAACTTTCACGTCAGACTGGATCTTTTATTAACCTGTGATTATTAAGATTAGCAGCAGCAGCAATTATTGTAATCTAATATAGTAGTAATAGTAGTAGTATTACACAAATATATTCTACTAAAGTAATTCTGATTCATTGCAATGATTTGACAGAAACAGTTAATGGAACCTGTTATTATGATGTCATTTGATATAAAATCTAATGTTGAAATAAAGGAGTATAATGAGCTATTCATCTCACAATTAATAATTATTCAGTCAACAAAACCAGGATAGTCCAGGTCAAAGTGCATCATAAATAGGTAATATTGTAAAATGTACTTTATATGACACTTTTTATACAAGAATGATGATTAACCCTTTCATGCATAGCAGTCACAACAGTGGGCCTTTACTCTACAGCTGTTTTCTTGTATATTCATGGGTTTTGTTGTTTTAGTTTCATATCAGCCAACACATTGGATGCTTATGCACCATTTTTTCGTTTGGAGCAGGCTTCACTCTCAAGATAATTCAAATTGTAAGGGTGCAGGCACACACCTTGCATATATTATACACGCCAAAACGCGTCTGTGCAAGAAATCAATTAATATATGCAAGGTGCAGCCTCTTCTTTGGGAAATTACACTTATGCACTATCCCATAATACACTGACATTCACACCATAACTGTAACTTTGCTGTTCTAGATAAACCTGATCTGCAGTAACATGAGAGTGTAAAACCATTTCTAATTTTTATTAGACTGTAATTAACAGTTATCTTAATCAAAAAGTGTATTATTTAGATATTGTCACCATGAAATGAGTAATAACTAGTATTAGAATATGTTAAATGGTGAGAAAACATCACATTAGCTGCATTATTTCATAGTTTTCACACATATGACTTATTGATGATACATTTTAAACATGTTTCTTTGCCTCAAAAATTAAATACACGGTACCCAAATGAGTGGACGTTTTTGTAACTCCATGAAAAATTGGTTAATAGAGTTTTTTTTTATTGTATTGTTTTGTTTTTTTTCTTGCCTGAAATGGAATAACGAAAATTTCAAAGTGATCCAGAATCCAAGATTTCTTCCAGATCACCCCCAAAAGTTAATGGGTTCTTCCCAGC
>JAPSES010000236.1:19916772-19965192 GCA_029822895.1 Maxillicosta whitleyi
CTATCTATCTATCTATCTATCTATCTATCTATCTATCGTTCTATCTATCTATCTATCTATCTATCTATCTATCTATCGTTCTATCTATCGTTCTATCTATCTATCGTTCTATCGTTCTGTCTATTGTTCTATCTATCTATCTATCTATCTATCTATCTATCTATCTATCTATCTATCTATCTATCTATTGTTCTATCGTTCTGTCTATCATTCTATCTATCTATCTATCTATCGTTCTATCGTTCTATCGTTCTATCGTTCTATCTATCATTCTATCTATTGTTCTATCTATCGTTCTATCGTTCTATTGTACGTTTTAGTGTAAAAGAGCAAATCAGGTGAAATTCTCTTATCAGACATATTACTTTTCTGTATTACGGATTGAAATGAAATTTTCATTTGTAACTTTGTTCTTTAACTGCGTCTTTTTCTTTCTCTCCTCTTTCCAGGAGACGTGGGATTTCTTTGCCCAAGAATTCGGTGGAGGAGATGACGCAGATTATTATTGTTGAACAGCCGGGGAGCCTCACAGAGTTCCTTGGAAAGTTCGCGGAGTACATGCACGTGATCGCGTAAGTGCTGAACTGTCATCATTACTGATTCAGTTTCATAATTACTACAGGTGTTTTCTCACTGAGCAGGTGATAGTAGGTGCAAAGGGCCAGATTAGTGTGATTTACGAGTCAGGGTTCACCTCATTAGCGTTACAGGAATGCTAATCTTCAAGGTTTGCGATAAAGTCAAAGTTCAGACACTGACTTTATGGGAGTAGACAGTTTGTGTGTGAGATTTAAGGGATTATAAAATATAAGTGTGAACGAGCTGTTGATGTATGTACAGATGGAGTCGGTCTTGTTCACAGAGTTCCCCATGTTTCTGCGGTCACACAGAAACATTTGTCCAACGTTAATGTACATTACTGTCACCACATATGAGACAAACACTTATTATCTCTTAATATAAAACTCAAAGTACATAAAAGAAACAAGGACTGGAACAAGGGACGTAGAAACATTTGTCGAACATTAATGTACATTACTGTCACCACATATGAGACAAACACTTATTATCTCTTAATATAAAACTCAAAGTACATAAAAGAAACAAGGACTGGAACAAGGGACGTGTTGGACTCATCATGGAAGGTTGTGGTGTGATATTCAGCAGGTTTTCATCTGGAACTTCAGTGTAAAATGTCATTAAATATCACACACTGAGCCTTTAACCCTCAGAGACTTCAACAGTCACTGGTGACCAAAAGCACCTGCACATCTAATATGTTTAGTAACTTTGGAATCATTAATCATTAATCAAACATTTTAATAATTCAAGTAAAATTCAACTTCTTAGCTTTTCACACGCCATAGTGAACATGGAAACACTTTTGACGTCTCGTTTAACAAATGACAGTCAAGTTTTCCTCTGTTTTCTGTTGAATTTCCTCCTCCAACATCAGTGGATTAACCCTTTCATGTGTCGTGGTCCCTACAGTGGACAGCTATTCAAAGATATTTTCTTATATATTCATTGATTTTATTGTTTTAGTTCCATATCAGTCAACACAGTGGACGCTTATGCATCGTCCCATACACTGCAATTCATACCATTCATATTGTGTCTTTGCTGTTTTTCATAAACCTGATCTGCAGTAATATGTTTGAGTGTAAATCAATTGCTTGTTATTGTTAGTAGTCTGTAATTAAACTTTTTTTTTTGACAAAAGTAGTTGTTTTTTTCCCATATTATCTCCATGAAGTGAGTAAAAACTGGTTAAAATGTGAAAAAACATCACATTAGCTGTATTAGAATTTTTTTTATTTCATAGTTTTCACACAATATATCACTAAACACATGTTTGGTGCATGCATGGTGTTCAGCTTAGTAGTCATTTTTGCAACTCCGTGAAAAGTAGGTTCATAAAAAAAAAATATTTTTTTTTTCATGCCTAAAGAGGAAGTATATTAATTAAGGTTCTCAGAATTCATGCACGAAAGAGTTAAACATAAGATAATATCTGTTTTTTACTGGAAAATACAAAATACAGAGGTTAATATAATAAATAGTGATAAAGCTCATGGGTAACATTAAATATAGTGGAAAATTCATTTAGAAGATGCTACAAGTATTTCTGTCTTTTAAGTTAATGCATTTATGTTGCATTTAATTATTTATAAAACAGTGAATCGTTTGTGTTCACAATTTAAAGAACAAGAGGATTATCATGGCGCTCCACATTATTATCACAAACACTTCATTTTACTTCACGCCACAGGAGCACATCACTCTCAAGATCAAGTGTCACCTTGGCGACAAAACCAAGATATGAGTAAAGTTGCTCAACCTGCTCAGAGATCTCTTCCGGTGGAACTACGTCTTACATTCAGTCTTTCGGTGACAGATCTGAACTGTAAAGAAAACACCAAATAGACTCTTTCAGACATTCACTGACCATGAAATTGCACAACAATACCCGTCTGTTGTGACTGGACTGCAGCGGGCAGTCATGCTGAATGGACCCTTCTGTATCAAGGCTCTTGAAAGCCTCGTGAGCAGCAGGGCCTTAACAACACAGGGAACTTGCCAGTTGAGTTTAGTTCATATAGAATTGTTGTACAAGCAGGACAGCGATCTAGTGGTGTGTTTGGGTGTTTGTGTGATGTAGGGAGAGAGAGTTAGTGAACAACAGATATTCAGTTCTGCGCGATGAGCATTCACATGCAGTGTAAATGCTGGAAAGCGCAGCGGTTGTTCATCATGTGATTTAGAACAGAAAGTATCCCATTGAGTCTAAAGAAAAGAGGGCATTGAGGCTGTGAGTCCCTATGTATTTGTACAATAATATACTGTCTTATAGAAGTTAAGTTAAAGCAAACAAACATGTTTTTACCTCTTTAAAACCCAATATGTTTGTTTAAATTTCAATCAAAAATACATCTAAAAGTTTTATTACTTTCATTACTGTGGATTTGAGAGCCATCACAGTAATAATAACGGATTATCAGTGACTGATGATTTTATTTGTACCTTTATTAGAGCCAAAGTGCATTCTATCTCACAATGTGTTTTTCTGTGACCTTTTCCAGCGGTGACAAAGAGGCCATAGAGAGGATAGCCTACGAGTTTGTTGAGGACAAAGCAAAGGAGGGAGTGATTTATGTTGAGGTCAGATACAGTCCACATTTCCTTGCTAACACTAAAGTTGATCCCATCCCATGGAACCAGGACGAGTAAGTTATTATTATTCTCATATCTGCAGTGAAAATATGCTTTAAAGGTTTATGCTTTTAGGGAGGGATATGATTTTTTTGTTTTCTTTGCCCAGGGGTGACCTGAGCCCAGATGAAGTAGTGCACTTGGTGAACAAGGGTCTCCAGAAGGGGGAGAGGGCCTTCAATATCAAAGCCAGGTCCATTCTATGCTGCATGCGCCACATGCCAAGTAATGAACTGTTCATGCTCCTGTTTGACCAACTTCCCAGCTCTTATTTTTACTAGTTAACACTGGGAAAATGGAAAAACACAATATATTTATACATTTTCTACACAAACTATAAACACCAAGTTATTTTAACTACATCTAAACTATGGTTCTTATTAAACTCCATTCAGCGGTAGTTAGTATGTACTATATTTGTACCATAGGAATACACTTTCACTGGCTGTACCACTGACTTTAGACTTAGACTATGAGCTGTACCAATGAAAGTAACTGTAGTAACTTGAGCTGTGGCAGTTTCAGCAGTAATACATCATGTACTGCACTGTTCCTATCATGCAGCTGTTTCCTGTGCAACTAATACTGTAGACTGATAAAAATTTATATGTGATGTTGCAACTAACAAGTTATCTGTTGCAATGTGTTACTCAGATAAGCAGTCTGTTTTTGTCATTTAAGAAGAAAATGTTATTTTAGCATCAGTGATATGAGCAAGTGTTGCACTGGAATATCTTCATGAATGCCTAAACTTCATTATCAGAAAGGAATAACAACTATAATCTGTGATTTGTGGATTTGTTTAAACCCTTATTTAACTGACAAAAGTGCAAAGGGGAAAAAAATCCAATGTTGTCACCAAACAAATCAATAGGATTATGTAGTTATGATCACATTTTTAAGGTATTGACGTCTGTAGAATACTAAAAATAAGTTGGCATCACATTGAAAAACCTTTGTCAGGTGTATTTGTAAATTAAAATGGTTTAAGTCACATTCTAATATTTACCCATAAACACCCACCATTTACCAAAACATCTACTAATCTAAAATGTTTAATAACTGTTGATCCAATAATCCTATCAATCCATGTAAATCATTTGTGTAAATACAGTTTGTCAGCTTTTCATGGTCATCAGATATGACCTATTTGGACGTACGTTACCGTGGAAACACCATCTTCTACAACATTGATTCACCAGTAAAACCCATGGAGTTGGATCAATGACAGTTTGATGGAGACACTGGATTTATTATTCAGTTAATGATAGATTTTGCTGTTTTTTTTTTTTTTTCACTTTTTCTTCAGTTTTCTCTATTTTTTATATACTAACCTTTAAATTTACTCTGAGTTTTCATGAGCATCTTATTAAATATAGATGAATTATGCATCATTTACAGCAAAAAGTGTAAAAAAAACCAAAAAACAGAGGTAATATTATATTAAATTATGATAAACAAATTAAGAAAGGTTAAATACAGAGAAGAATGTCTTTCGGAACTGCCACAAATGTAGCACCGGATCTTTATGGGTTAAAAGCTTTGCTCTGAAGATCTGCACATCCTGTTTTTAATCTTCAAATGGCATCGTTTTTTACAGAGTAATGTTTGAGTTCAAGGTCAAGCCAGGGAGATATAAAAATAACATACCGAGTTACTGCAGGCCACATTTACCACATCTGAGTCAACATATGACATGTCAGTTAATGTCACTTTGTGCTTGTAATTACTATAGACACTTCTAGAATAACAGATAATATCATGCTTCATGTGTTTCTGTCATTGCAATCCATCAGCGCATTGACTGCATGTGTGTGTCTGAGTGTGGCGGGACGAAGCTGTTTCATAATGTATGGTGTTGTAAATCTCCAGGCTGGTCCATGGATGTTGTCGAGTTGTGTAAGAAGTACCGCCACGAAGGCGTTGTCGCCATTGACCTGGCAGGTGATGAATCACTCAACTGTGAAGCGTATCCAGGACACAGGAAAGCCTATGAGGTGAGTAGTGGCAACAGAAAGTCAGTGTAACACATGAAGAATACAGGTGTAGCTGTTGGGTGTGTCCTTGTGTTGTACAGTTTGGAGTAGTCATACTAATTAAAAATAATTAAAATTAAATTAAAATAATAATCCACAAACACACCTACACAATACTGCTTTTACTATTCCACTGAGATTTGACCATATCTAAACTCTTTTCTTCTAAGTGTCATGATTATTAATGAAAATTACAACTGTAAATGGGTGTCTATGAAACTGGGTTAATTTTGGTACCATTTTGGCTTTTTAGACCCAATAATAAGAGCAATTTAGACATATATCCCCCAGGTTGTACCTAATGATGACCTCAGATAAATGACAAAAATAAATAAATAATAGTCCTGCTCTGAGCCATCCCAAAATTAATGACTTTTTAATCAGATATTGGGACCAAAAATAGGCCGAAAAATTGGGACAGGAAAAGCTACCTAAGTCTGAGTGTATTTGATCTGGAAAACATGGCTGTGAATGATCTTATATACCTCTACAAATAAAGACACCGTGTTAAATTTGTCAATCCTAGTGGTTTTTCTAATCCAGACATGCAGGTTTTTCATGAATCGGCAGTCTCATCCCAGGTTTCGTGCATAACTCATCATGTCCACTCATGTTACATGCAGAATGTTACATGCCCAATTAAACACAAATAAATCACAAGTGATTTTGCAACAGCAGTCATTTTTATGAAACACTCCTGCCTTGCATAATTAGTTTGATTCTCAAAATGTACCTGTGAGAGCATAAATAGCACATAATTTCCGTGTCCTTTTTACTGTTACATGCAGATTCTTGTATCAAAATAAGATCAAAATGTGTTTTATTTGAAAAATAGTTTCTCTTTTATTTCTTTTATTTTTAAAATAGACCCAGGGTGCTTCCAAACTTATATTCATAATATTAATCTACATCTGGTTTGAAGTTTTATCCCCCATATCCTGCTTTTAGGACCAGTTTCATCAAAGCACCCATATACATACAGTATTATAATACTTTATCTGTATATCTGTATCTGGGTGTGTGAACTGAAGGAACAAACACAGATCAATCATAACAATATGACACTGACAGAAAAATTGTATTAATTTTGATTAACTCATTACTTTGGGACCTGTCAGTGGGTGGTCATTCAGAGTGGGCAAGAATCAGGATGTGAGCAGCTTCCACAAGGGAAAAACTGCGACGTGTGTTCATTTTTCTCCCTGTACAAGGTTCACCTATCTTCCTGGTGTTTTTTCAATATTACTGAAATATCATTGCGTAATTTTAAAGCTGTAAATGTTTTCACTGTCACAGAGTTCAGCACATGCTACGATATAGAGCAGGAGTGTCAAACTCATTTTAGTTCAGGGGCCACATTCAACCAATCAATGATAACTGAATTAAATTATTATTATAATGTCTACATCTACAAAGTTTCCTTAAAAATCTGAATAAAAAGGAACGACTTGAAATCTGTTTAGAAAAATATTCTGCCTCAGTTTATCATTTACATAACATTTAATAACAGAATATTGGTAAAATTACCCTTTTTTTTGTAACACACTTCAGGTTATTCACATTTTTGCGTTTGTTAATGTAAACATTTTCATGTAATTTTATTTTTTTTTACACCAAAACAAATAGAAAATTTGTACCCTAAGAACTGATCGGTCTGTTTGGGGGGGCTTGAATTTAACAGATTTTTGACATCATTTATTGTTAATTTTTTCAGTATAATTTTTTTCACAATTTCACCCCAGGAGCCGGATCGAACACTTTGGCGGCCCAGATTTGGCCCCCTGGCCACATGTTTGACACCTGTGATATAGAGCATAAGTGTGTGGTTGTAATACTGAAACTGACTGCATCCTGAAGGATCCTTATCAAGAATATAAAGCTCTGTTAGGTGTGCAGAAGCATGGACAGATATTTTCAGATTACTGATGATGTTTTAATGTGATAGAGTGTTTGTATATATGTGAAAAGTAGGCAGGCCTACTTGTGTCTTACCCTGAACACCCACACTTACCATGACTTGGCCCTGTAGGCAATACTAACCTGCTGCTCTGGATACGAGAGACACATCGAATACCAGATGTTATTTTTACAGTCTAATCCTAAAGATAGACTGTGTTTTTTAGTGCTGTAATTAAAAAAAAGTGTGCTCTGCTCTCAAACCAATATCCTCTTCTGCTCCAAAGCTTCTAAAAAATCCAATTGATTTTAATCTAGCATTTATTGATTACTTCACAGAATACTTAAGTAATCAATTGTGCCGCTCAGAGCACAATGAATGAGACAGATTAATCAGTTAATACACTACGGCGCTGGAAACGGACCAAGTCTTAGCCCAAATTAATTGCTTGGACTGATATAGGATGAGTGGAATCGACATAAAAAGTAGCAGTAAGGCCTGTTTTAGGTACTCTGGGTCTCACATTTGTTGATACAAAGTGAAAATGAATAATGGCATAAGTTTATCATATTAAAACTGCATATGCTTTGGGATTGTTTTCAAACCTATTGTTTCTATTTGTTAAATTACAGTATATTACCGACACGTGTGCCAGCACAGACCTGGAAACTCACATGTCTTGGTCACTATAAAAACAACTCCTGAGGTTTTTCACCATGGTAGCACTCACAATAGAAACATACAACATATCAAAACAGTATCTATGATATAAAAAACACAGTTGTGTAAATAACTGCAGCTCTAAAAATGATATGTAGAGTTTTTTGAGTGGATTTTTTTTTTTCTTATACTAGTGACTCACCTTAAACTGCACTAAAAATTCCTCACATCCTGTCACACTTAAAACTTATCAGATAATTAAGTTAAAATATAACTAATCATACATGGTAATAAGTGGTTAATAATTGTAAGTTGAGGCCATAAAGTTAATATATGTTTTCCAGTGGGTTTATCTTGAATAAGACACAATATCTAACTATTCTATGGTCGACATCTTTATCCATGATAGTGCAGGTGTATTAGTCATTACACTTTTATTGTCCACATTGTAAACAAGTTCTGAAATTCTGTGGAAAATGTGAATCTGCACATGTATCAAGTATGTTTCAATTATTAACAAAAATAACAATCAAAAGAACAGAGTCCAGGTTAATACTGAGGGTTATCTTCATAGCTGTATGACCTCAAGATAGTTAGTGGAAGATTAGGCAAGTCATGTTTAGTATGTCTAAGGGTTATGATATTTAATAAGATAAAGATAAGACAAAATATACTTTATTGGCCCCTTGGGGAATTTTTTTCTTGGGCTCCATAGTGCTGCAGTTTACAGGAGGACAGAATAAAGAAGAATAAAAAGTAATGAAATTTGATGTGTATAAAGTTTAGCCTCTAAGAAGCTAATCTGATCCTAAGGGGAAATTGCAGTTCTATTCTAGTGCAATGAGCAGCACCAGGGGACCAACTATAGCGTTCTTGTTTGAGTACATAGACAATGGAAATGTGCTGCTTTGGGATGTCGTTTTACACTGCTAGAGAAACACTTTTCTCCTATGGGAAACATGAGCATTAAAAAAAACTGTTCTGCATGATGAAAAGCGATATTTCAGATGCAGAAGTCAAACGCTAGCTGGTAGTGTGTGTACACTTATGTGTTCCATGATTTATATTGTTGACAGGAAGCAGTGCGTTGCGGGATCCACAGAACGGTTCATGCAGGAGAGGTGGGCCCAGCGAGCGTGGTGAAAGAGGTAAACCATTCGACAGTCTCAAGCAACATTTCTGAAAGGCGTGAAAATGTCATCTGAGAAGTAATTGTCGTCAGTGCGTAACCCAGTACCATTTCTATGTCTAAACAAAACAATGAAGTCACGTACACACAATAACATCGATGCATGGGCAGAGCTCCAATAGAAACAAATAGAGGAGAGTTTTGGTTATGTGTTGTTGAACTGGAACAAGATTCAATAGAGGATGAAAATAACACACAGGTGTTGTACCATGAGGACATTTATATCAGGACTAACAAACAAAACAAATGCATGTGGAAATGCATTTACTTGAATTATCCTTCAATGTATTGTACCAAAATAATATACTACTACATATATATATATTATCTATATATTTAACAACTGGTGTAACTGAGTATTTCTGCATTATGTCGCCAGTTTCTACATTAAAAATGTTGTCACTAAAAAATTCTATATCAAAATTTTATCCCGCATATTTTTCTCATTTCTAGTCAAAATATCTCATCACACTTAAATTAAGACATAATCACCTAAAGAGTAACTTTTCGGTGAGATATAAGAATATATATTTAGACAAAAAATCTTGAAATCTTGAAATAATTTTTGCACTTTCAATTCGAGCAAAAAATATCTTGTATTAATTATTATATTTATTTATTTTTTACTTTTTTTAGAGGGGTATTTTTTTCCAGTAGATAGAACAGCTGAGTCGCTGAGTTTATTTTACAGCATTAGTGAGCAGGAAAACATAATTAGTGAAAGAATCAGATGGATAGTGATTGAAGCTATCTGTCTGGTGGTCATGAGGTCACATTAATGGTGTTCAAAAATGGGTATAATTTAAAAAAAAAAAAAAGGAACAAACTGTTTCATCTAAATACAACCTAAAGTGCATCATGTTGAATTATAACCACATACTAAAAAAAGAGGAATCCAAAATTAGAGGTTATTACCTTTCACATGAGATGTCATTGACGAACGTTGGCCTTTGGATCTTTTTATGGTAAATAGCTGAAAATGAACACAAATTAGGTAGGAACAGCACTTTTCTTGGTTGTAATGCTGTTACTGTTATAGGCAACCAGAGTATGAGTCTGCTCTGTAAGGAAATCATCCGTCAAAATGACAGCTCTGTAATGCCACAACTGTTGCAAATGTGCCTCTTGAATTACCCCCACATTCTGCTGACATGTCATACACTGAGGATTTTTTTTTTTTGTCGTTTCTGACCTTTTATATGACCTGACCCCTGTCTGATAATGTCAGGCTGTGGAGGTGCTGAAAGCTGAACGGGTCGGACACGGATACAATACCCTAGAAGACCAAGCTTTGTACAAACGACTGCTGGCTGAGAATATGCACTTTGAGGTAAGAGACCAACACAGCTGATATTAACGGCATCTAATCGCAGAATCTGACGTGTGCCGTGACCTGTTCAAGATCTCAAATATTACACACTGATTAGTATATTTATCACAAGCATCTGTATTTTTATTGTTCACTGACGTGTAGCTGTATTACTTGAGCACCGTGGTTACACACTGACCTCTAGTGGAGACAACTGGAGTCATTTTACACTGCACATGTCGACGCCTTTCTGCTTGTGATCTGCAAACTGATCTCAGAGAATGATTTTGAAGGATGTCACAATTCCTAAAATGCAAGAGAGATGATTAAGGTCTGCAGGACGACCCATAAGAGATGACGTACAGGGGGTCCAGGACACATCTGGACTATTTATAGCGGGAATCGAAAAACTGGTGTGTTCTTTATCAGCTGTTTACATCAGTAACTTACAAAATAAGATTTACAACATCTCAACATTATTCCTATTGTGTTTTTTTTATGGATTGTTATGTTCATCTGACAGAAATCAAGGAATACACTGGATACACTGACAGATGATGCAGCAGTGCCACACCTCATATTTAGATGCAGTTTATTACCCCCCCCCCCCCAAAAGGGAGGCAAGGGGTATTGTTTTTGGTTCGGTTTGTTTGACTTTTAACACTCTAGTAGCAAAACTATTGGTTGAATTCACTCCAAATTGGATTTATAGATTGCCAGTGACCCACAATAGATCTGATTACATTATGGGAACATTTTTTAATCTTTTTTCCCCATATATTTAAAATGGGCAGAATTTTGTTTCAATTTACTTCAAACTTGACACTTTTATATAGAGAGATAATAGGTATGCTGCTGACATTATCACACGCATAGACATGATGACATCAGCCAAAATATGCTACAATATGTGTAAGGGGCGGGGTTTGATGTGCCTGGAACCACTTGTTGTTATGTTTTTTTTAATCTTCTTTGTTTATCTTTTGGGTGGAGAGACTACAGTAAAACACAAGCAGAGGGGTCAAGGATGTACAAAATGAGAAATGAGAGGAGCCCTTTGTTTCTCAGTGACGCCTATGCTGTTTTATTTGCAGGTGTGCCCTATTTCCAGTAAGCTGACAGGTGCATGCGACCCAGACTTCACCAAACACCCTGTTATCACGTGAGTTTTTTGGGTTTTTTGTAGATGAGCCTGTATTTAAGCAGATTTATGCACCTTTCCGTTATTGTTTTGTTTTCTTTAATCTCTCGCTGCAGGTTCATGAAGGACAAGGCCAACTACTCCCTGAACACAGATGACCCTCTGATCTTCAATTCAAACCTGCACCTCGACTACAACATCGCACACAAATACATGGGATTCACTGAGGATGAATTCAAAAGACTGGTGAGATCAAATGCATGCGTAATGACTGCAGCAGTTCACACGATAGAGGCATTTGAATATTATTTGAAATAATACCCTGGGGTGTAAATGCTGCTTGTAATGCAATGCCTTGCTCAAAAAAAAACCCCAAAAAAGCCCATGAACTCTTAAGGTTACATTATTTAACACAGTATTTCACATCCAGGTTTCAAAGCATTTTCACTGTGGGCAGTAGATCAGCCTCCAGTTTACATTAACATGAGCTTGTAAAATAAATCTGACTAAAATAGACCTCTTGTGTCTTGTAGAATATCTGTTCAGCAGAGTCATGCTTCCTGCCTGATAAAGAGAAGAAAGAGCTCCTTCACAGACTGTTTGAGGCCTATGGGATGATCCAGACCACTGCCTTTTAAACCCAGCGCTAAAGACACGTCTTAGGAAAAACAATACAGCCTAACCCAGGGGGAAAAAAAAAAAAAATCAGTGTGAACCTTCTCTTCCCACCTGACACAATGGAATGTCTCTTTCCTCAGATGTGGTCAGATATGTAGCCTATATACTGTGAAACAGAACCTTGCAGAAGCATTCACCTCTAGTCTCCATGCTTTTCTATTTTGTTGTACTGCAGCCTGAAATTAAAATAAGTGTTTGGGGAGGGTACCATTTGATTAGCATGCGCTCATGCCCTGTTGCCCCAAGCCCACCCCTCTCCAAAATCAGGAGTTTCTACAACCGCATTTTGCCGCAACTACAGCTGTAAGGATAGTCTTATAGTTATGTCTGTCTACTGTCTTCAGGTCAGGGCTGAGCCTCCATCCTGGTCTCAAATCTTAGAAAGACTGAAAAATGTTTCTCTCAAGATTTGGTCTATCTATATTTTTTGTTTCCCATGAAGGATAATAAGGGTAATTTTAGTTTCATCAGGTTAAAGTGTTTCAAGGAAGGTCCAAACACTTATTTTGTACTGTCCACTCTACCTCTATTTAATGCACTCCTTACTAGTTATGCCATACTCTTTCCATTTTGGATTTATCTTTGGCTTGTTTACCATCTCACACTGATCTAGACAACTCCACAACTGTGTCTCCGACCTGTTCCAAGTAGCTCCATAGTCTTAATGTTGCTTATTTAATAGTGTTACAGATTATTTCAGGCCATTCAACTTCATCATTCACCAAGTAAAGTCCAAAAACAAACCCAATTCATTCGAGACTGCATTGCAACAAATTAGAACTCCATAAGTGGTGAATACTTTTGCAAGTCATTGTACATCATGGGCTTAAGGGCTTAATTGTATTTTATATTTCCTACTTTTGTACTAGTTTACAGTGCATTTTTGGAGGTATATCTAAGTGCTAGGGAACTATAACAAGCAAAAATTAAGTTTACGAAGCAGATTTCATGTTTTTAAAATTTCTTTCAATTTGTTTACAGCCTATTTTCACAATAAGTATCAGGGAAACTTAACCTCATAAGCTTATGGCGCACAATTCTATCAGCTTCTCCAACACTTTTCAATTCTCAAAGGTTCAGCGAGGTAGTTAGCAGTCATAACAGTATTTGAACTAGAAAAGAGGGTATAGATTTCATGGTGTGTGGTTAACGAGTGTAAGTTCTACAGTGTGGTAAGAGATAAATGAAGAAAACCTTTGGGAAAATACGTTAATGTTTGTTTTAAGGGCGAACCGAGGGAGTCGAGTGTAACAAACATAAACCTCACAATGCATCATCAGGTTGAAACAGCTGGATACCAAATGTTTAGTGTTAAGTATGAACACTAGGTGGCATGGCACTGTCACCTGGATAAACAAACCACTAGTCAATGCCTTCTGCATTTTAATTGACATTTGTAAGATGCATGTATTTAGTTTTTTTCCATTTCATTAAATGATAGCACTTGCATTTATATCTGCCACAGCTCAGAACCATAATAAATGCTATTCAGGTATTTGTGAAGTCTGCATTTTCTTTGATTATTTCCTCATATGTTGGTACATCTTCATTATTATCCATCTTCACTTCAGAAAGGAGCTTTTAAAGTAAGTATGTCTAAGGACAAGCCTGGCACTCACAGGGATTCCTCTAACTCCACACGGCTGTGCCGATCTACTCCTCCGTTATCCTGTGAGATAAATGGGAACACTGGGGCCATGCTAGGTGGAAATGTAAACACCTGCTTCCTGTGGCCATCCTAATATACACAAAAGCTGAATTCAATAATATTTATGGCTCTGGAAGTACTCAGCACTGTATTCATTAATCCTAGTGATCTTGAACTGTCCACCTTTACTGAATGTGTTCAGTGCAGCGGTGCAAAGTGTTCATTATTCTTAAAAGCATAGAATACAAAGTTACCGTGGGTTCATAAGTATTTTATTACACAAAGAAAATTGCTATCACAAAGTTATCACTGAACATTTAGCAATAAATATGAAGTCCGTACACGACATTATAATGGTGACTATGGTTGTTACTTAAAAAGAAAAAGACTGGACAATGAAATCGAACAAGAGGTTCACAAACACACACACACGTACACAGACAGAAAATGACAAACAATTATGAATACGTCATCCATGACACAGCTCCATATTAGGCTGGAACAATGTTTTGAGTGTTAGAAATGTATCTGTTCAGCTCAGTCCATCTCCACAGACATTAATCCAAAGTCAAACTTTCTGGACTTGTCAGGAATATGAATGACTAACAGAGTAAAGAGCACAACAGCAGCATCTCCATTGTCATTTCTACTCTGTTCCCCATGTTACAATCGAATCCGATAAAAAGGCGTACATTTGCGCCGATGAGGCTCCAAACAAAGGCCGGCAGTGAGCGAAGGTGTCCTCTTGTCCAGTTAGGACAAACAATAAACACTTTCTCTTTGCTGTCTCCATGTCTCTCCACTTTTACTTGCCTCCTCTCTACTTTTCACTCCTCATCTCTTCCCCCCTCCCATCTCTGGATGAGTTTAAGATGGGCCTCCATTCCCCTGGGCGTCTTGGCTGGTGGAGCCTTCTGCCTCAGGGGCTGGTGAGGCCCCTGGGTCTCCTCCTGACGAAAAACATGGGCACAGAAATCATTTCACATGCACAACGATAGTGTATACAATCAAGCTCTGAGTGGTTTGGCATTCATTACAGCAGGCAATAAATCTGCTTCAGGCTTCACAATGAAAGAAATATAAGAATCCTGAGGAAGGAAGAACTACTTCCTTTAGGGAAGCAGCAATATTATAATATTGAGATCCACAATTGTGAAGCTTCCCACTAGAGCGGCTTGAGTGGTCAAGTCAGCCATCACTTCATGGGAAACTTGTCTTTGCCTGAAAAGGAACAAGGATCTAACACACAATTGTCAGACAGAGATTATATGCGTCACATTCAGACATGTTCCTCATAACAACTTGACGCACTGTTGAGAGTAGAGGAAGCCAGAACTGCCAGTCATTGTGGTGTTGTTGCAACTCATTTAGCAGCGAGTCAACAAAGCCCAACACTTTGATTTCACTGAGATCAAATACTGAGCAGGGCCACCTGTTTGGGTTTTATTATTCTGGTGCATGCAGATCTCATCGCAGGTGTTCATAGCAGAATTATTACACTAAATAAAAACTAGGACTAGAAGTAAAATGAGCGGTGAAAAAATAATTTTGCTTTGTGAAATAAAAGTTAAACCAAAAACTATACAATACCGCAATAAACAATGTGACAGACTAATATAAATAAGTAAAATCAGCAAATAGTAATGGTACAATAGAGTATAACAGAAAGAATATCTTTGCATATTAAGAAACTTAAAAAAAAATAAATAAAAAAACATTAAATAAAAATAAAAACAAACCAAAAACCAAACTGTATGAATACACAAAAATAAAACCTGAGAATGTGAGTTCCTCTGGTTCAGATGTAGCTTTACTGACCTGCAGCCTTCAGGTCCATCTCTGCCAAGTCTTTGGTGAGTTCACTGGTGGTAGCCCCTACTGCCCCTTCCCCTGAGATGTCGGGCACTGCGTTCCTGCGGCCTGTGCGATCACAGTTGATGAAGTCTGAGTACGACGCCTCCACGTCCATCATCTGTCCATGACCAGCGCTCTCATTACACCTGCCAAAGGGAGGAGGGAATGTCAGACGGCTGCGGGGGTGTCGGAAAGAAGCAAATAAATCAAGCTGCTGTCTTCCTTCAATAGTCTGCGGGAACTGTGGGAGGATGCGCCACTGTGTCCAGAGCATTTCTACTTCAGTAGAAAAGATGTGACTCAATTTTAGACAGCCAAAAATACTGACTAGAGGAAAAATCACTCAATGCCGAGCTTTTTAAGTGGAGGATGGTCAACAGAGAGAATGAGAGTGGGCACTTCTGGAACACTTTCGTGACCAGTAGCTCCAACTAAATTAATAAAAAGGAGAGTGAAGGTGTTAATAATTGCCATTTCTATTTCTGCACAGCGATTAATGACACTACTGACATGTGTGCTAATTGGTCGCCCTAATTACGCCAGGAAAAACAAAAGGCTGCTCTAAATCTACTTGCAGTCACTTGCATAGCCATACCGCTCTACTAGAGTCCATCTGAGTTAAGGATACAAGATTTAAGAAAAAAGATGTCACAGTGGTGGGGTGGGGGTAAGGGTGGGGGTGCTGTAAAAAGCACTGATCAATATGGAAATCCAGAGTAAAAGAGCTTGAAAGTATTCAAAGGGCAAGCAGAGGCGGGGCCACAAAGAGCCACGGCAAAAAGCGAATCACACTCCCATTAGCCATTCATTCCTCTTCTGTTTCCTGTTCTCAGTCCATATTTAACTAGGTCATGGATCTTGCCAACCACTAAAGCACTATACAGCTGGTAATTCCTCAGAGAAAACATGACAAAATATAAAATTGCTTCAGAAAAGACACAAAAAGAATAGAAGATATAAGAAAGTAGTTGTGGGAAGCAGTGCACTAATGCAAAGACATGCAAGCTTAAATGGGTTCAAAACACAGAGGCACAGTCTGAGTGTAAATGTCGTCACTGCTCTCTTCCTACAGCCTCAGTTCCCCACAGGCAGACACAGATAGTTCAGACTTCAGTGGCTGCTCCACAGTTGTGTATGCGCAAAATTACTGCCCATTTACTAACTCCAGAATGAAACATTTTAGCCATGACATAGCAGCTGAGGAAACATGAGGGGGTTCGGAATCTCAAATGGAAACAAGTGAAAGAATGAGAGGAATAAAAACGAGCTGGCAAACACGAGCTATGACACGTTGACCCAGGGCCAGTCTGTTCCCAAGCACTTACACTCACATTTTTTCAGTGTCATTCAAAAGGTCCCAGAATTGTTTTCCTTCGCTTATGTACAGTATGCACACATCGTGCCAAAAAGGAAGCACCCAGGGTCATTCCTCTGAGAGGTCACGAGCCGTGCAGACGTAGGCAATGCTGTTTAGGATTATAAAATCCACAGCGAAGGGCAATCTTTAAGCCCCTGTAGGTACGTCAGGAAATGTCACGGAGTTCTGGTCTGCTAGCATTTCCCTGAGTGCTCCTTCCAAACACAAGAGCCACTCTGTGCTCCCCGCTCCAGATGGTGGTGTGATCCTCTGTTAGATTGTCATCTAGATAGCCAGGCTGTGCAGTCATTAGTAAGCCAGATCACTGTGGGAGGTCAGGGTCTCACAGTTTCATAATTACACCTACTACCTTTCCTTCCACCTTACGTTTAACTAACCAAAGCCTTCACTGAGTGCCTGTCAGTGTGATTTCTTCATGAAGCTGAACATCTCTGACAATAAAATATAGAGCACTACAGCACTTACTGTGAGCATTGTGTTATATTTGGCTCTTCTGCTCAATTGCCACAGTTGTTATGTGGCTTATGGGAGCCCTGCCTAATTGCCATTTGTTTGTTTTATCACTCGGCTTGCCTGCACATGTAGCCCAAGTCCTACCATGAGATCATTAGCAGGTTTCCATGGAGGGATGATGATGATGAGGATGGTGATGATGTTCTGCCTCCTGCTCTTCAGCAACGTGTTTATACTCTTGTGTCCTTGTCCGCCTGGTCTCAGCTGTGGAGGATGCACTTTATGGGCACAGCGTGTAAAAATCACTTTATCCTTGGGATGTGCTTTGTTTCTGTTGCACTCGATGACTGACGTTGTCATCGTTATTTGCCTGCTCCAATTTGTATAATGCAAATGAAAATGCAAAATGCTATGGAAGCAGAAGATTGGTAAAGAAACAAACCATAATCATTTGTTAACACCCACTTATTTTTGTTTTATTTAATGAAAAACTAATTCCAGAATATATGAAAATGAAGACAAACCACAAATCACAGAGAGAGGTAGTCCAAAAAAACAGAAATATTTGGGTAAAGAAGATTGACAGCTTAATCAACTTTGGAACAGCAGCTTAAAAGTACGTTAATTTACTTCTATTATCTCAGTCTCTTGGTAAATTATGTATTAAGTACAGTAAATCAGATACAATGTCAGGCTTTCAAAGTCACAGCTTTCAGTATCTCATGACTTCACTTCTAAAATTATTAGTTATAGTGCTGTTAAAGTGCATGTCCCAGTTAAATATAAAAGGTGCCTTTATGTGAAAGGCCAGTATGTGTATACAGGGGGAAACTCGACACAGCTGCAGCTGGAAACACTACCACAAGACAAATGTCACAGGTGTGTATTTTCACTCGAGACAATAACAGCTCAATCCTCAAAGGGAAATCACTGCAGCTCAGGTCATGAGCTGAACTCTGTTTGGCCTCACTCTTATTCGCCTTTTCCCGACTGCTTCCTGTGCTGTAAACGTAGATCATTTCCAGTGTGGGGATTCTCTCTAGTGTTGATGAAGTCATTTTAGACACACATCCTCTTTCTCCAAAGAAAGGAGTGGCATTACTGTGTCTTTACAAAGAGCTCTCTGGTATGAATGACAGCAAAGTGTCCACCGTTGAAGCATGCCGGACATGTTTTAACACATACGGCCGCCATACTGGGAAAGGTGGCACATACAACAGGAGAATAGGAGCTGAAGCGTTGGAAATCACTAAGGGAATATGAGTCAGCACAGCCACTTACACCAGGCCCATTAGAGATCCAGGCTCACTAGTGTCCCACTGGATCCTTTTAAGCCTGATTTGTGTGTAATAAACACATTATCTGCAATAACCGGGACAAAGACTGCCTTCTTTGATGATTTTGACATCCATTAGGGACGTTTACCTAACCAGTTTCAAGTCTGTCAACTAATTTTGCTGCATTTATTGATGAAGTAAAAAGCCCCCACATGGTCACCTCTCTCTGCCGCACATAGCAACTGAACTTTTCCACTGGCTCTTTCCATCTTAAATAAATAATTAGCAAATCGCTGTAAGACTGAACAACAAAAACAAAAGATATGGAAACTTGGAGAAACAGTTTTTAATATAAAATCATAAATTCAGCTGTTGATCCCAGCTTTTGATCAAACACAGGATCAAAAAAAACAACACTACAGCATTGAAAGCACTGGTGGCAGCAGTTCACAGAGGAGCACATAATAAAGTGTCGTTCTTACCATTAAAATCAGAGTTACTTCATGTGCTGTCGGCTGCCTGCGAGTAGACCCAAACTGCCTCAGACAAGTTCATCTAATCCCAGTCAGCCTTCAGTGGTACGCACTGAGGGAGCACCATAGCACGAGTGTGCCTCAGCTCTTTGCCCTGCTGCTTACTGCCTCTCAGCTCCCGTTAAATGTGGTCTGGGCACTGTCTATTCACATGATGTCAGCAGCTGCTTGGTTGACAACAAGCCCACTTCAAACACAAGGGAGCTGTATTTCCTTGTCTGGATTAGCAGTGCTGTTCCTCCCTGGCCCTCCTCTCATAAACAAATAAATAAAGACTATCCATTCAGCTCTGGTGTAAATATTCGCCCTATATCCTTCCTCTTTTCAACAGACCAAGGCAGGGTGTGAAGGCCTAATTTCCCCTGGTGATGTGTATATTGCAACTTGCTAAACAGCTAGATTGGCCTTCAGCAGCAGTCAGCCATTTCCACAGGCCGTGAAAACTTGTCCCTCCTGAGAAGAGCACACATAAAGCTCAGCTACTCAAAGAGGTTTTCACCACCTCACACTCACACTTTAAGTCTCAGACTTGCTATTACCTTGCACTAGAAGTCTCCATCTTCCCTGTCAGACATGCAGAATAATCAGCGATAACACTGGATACTCAATGCAATTTTCTATCTCCTTTTCACTGAGCGTAGATACAGAGAATGATCAGTGCTACTCTCACATAATTGCCATCCTAAATGAGCGTACTGAGCTCCTACGCCTGAAGGCATTATGAATCAGCCAAGGAACAGGAGATAAGAAGCCTGACTGAGGCCATTAGCATCAGCTACTGTGGAAAAATCTTGAGTGAACTAATGAATAAAACAAAAGGGTCCAGGCAAGGCCACTTCTTCAGAAAGCTACAGCGAAATCAAAAATCAATCGTGCTTGGACAGATTATCTCAGCAGGCATACGCAGGAGCAGCTGAGTTGTGGTTCCCCACATCAGAGATCAATTCTCAGCAATTTTCCCCTCATGAGAGATCTGTGCTGCACAAATACATGCACAGGAATGGATTTGCTCCAAAATGAGAGATCACATTTACATACACCTGATACTCCAAAATTTACATCAACGAACCACTATGAGTGACACATACGATGGATATGAGCATATATTGTAACTGGCAAATCATTCGTTTCATTCTTTTGTAAATATGCTCATTATTTGTTGTTATTTGGATGACACCTTGAGTCCTTCCACACAGCACTACTCCATCTCCAAGAAGAGATGTATAACAGTAACACAAATAAACATGAATAAGAGTGAATGTGAGAATGTCATTTTGATTGTCAGGTTGAATATTCTGCATTTTACACTTCTGTATTTATTTTTAAAGACCAATATCCAGTAAATAAATAAAAAACTGATTTATTTTGGCTCTGATGCAAACACCTCTCAGTCTGTAGTGACCATTCAGTGGTTTGGTAAATGTCCCACTCACAGCTGTATGTGACTGGTTACATGCCACAAGTAATGGTCTGTAAACACTGAAATGAGTAAATAACATTTACTTGTTTACCTGGATATTATTTCTAATCCCTCAAAATTCATGTGCCAATAAATAATGTTGGAATACTACTGAATAGTGTTTTTGGTATTTCACTTGTCAGTCTATTTAAAGGTACTCCAATGAAGTTTTGTGATGGAGTTATGGTAAGATTTTCATGTTTTTTGCAAATGTATGCCTCTCATATCTCTGTTATTGCTCTCCTTGAATGCTAATCATCAGTATTAGCCCAAAAAGTAAAACATATACAGGCTATACTGTCTAATATGACTAATTATATTAATGGTACAGTAAGATTCTCTTATTGAAATATAGCAGAAACAAACCAGAAGATAATGAACATGGCTACACAACTCTGAATTAAAACTCAGAAACTGATAAAAGGTTGTATAAAGAGTTTGATTACTCATGTTGACCAGAAGCACCTTGCCTAAGAAACCTCAGGGTGCTTTTGGTTTGTCGAGAACTACAAGGTCAGTGGTGTTGTGACGTGCTACAGAAACATGAGCCTTGACGGTGAGAAAAAGATCAATTATAAACTTTAATGGAAAAAGTGTGTAGTCAGACGTGTCTGTCACTCTCTTCTTGACTTTGCTCTTCCGTTTACCCAGGACCAGTGTGGGATGTCAGCTGCTGTAAAAAGTAATTAACCATTTTCTACTCTCAACAAGAATACTGGCATTAGCTGAGGTCAGACAAAGTCAATGTCTCCAAAGTTATATCACCATATTCACCACCAGTCAGCCTACATAACACTACTGTGTTGACTTAATCCTATTATTAGATAACCTCCACTCTCAAAGTCATTGATTCATTTGTTGAATTCTGCACTGCAGACACTTTAATATTAAGGTGGAATTTGTTTTTTTTTTATATATATATCTGTGGTACAAACTCAGCAATTCAATGATTTGATTTGTCTGAATGATGTGACCTTGAAGAAACCTTCAAATTGACAGTAGCAGTAATTCTGTAGGAAGCATGAAGATGATGAACATTAGATAAAGCTATCTTGGTCCATCAGAAAGGAATCATTTCAAAATATCTTAGGGTCTGTGTGAAGCTGTAATAATTATGTGCTCTTTTTCACACCACATAAAATAGGTTATTAGCCACCAAACATTTAAATATAAAAAGGCTCAACACCAAGGTTATAAAATTATGTTTCAAAACCATGAAAACATAAATAGGGGTGTGGGAAGAATGACCATTGACCATGGTAGGTAAGCCCCTATAGAACTTTGCAGGCATATTTTTTATACTTCACAGACACAATCCAAACTGATGCAGGTTTACCCAAACAAACCTAAGGGGAATTGGAACATTCTGTCATTTTGTACTATTTTCTTCTGTTTCAGCAAAAAGCAATTAAGCATCACAATCAATTAGCAGATCAATCATAATAATTGATAATAATAGCTTGATGCAGTCAGGTTTTTTTAAAAGGTAACCTGATGACATGAGTTTTTAAAAGATCGCTGTAAATTGTGTTTTTATTGAAAGAAAGGTCATTGCAAAATGAAGGTGATGCACCAACAAACGTGTTTCCACAAAAGTCAAATGAAATGAAAGCAAAGTTTTGATAAATCTCAAAATGTGAATATGTTTGTCCCATAATCTAGGCTACATAATAGAATACAGCGATTAGAGCGCTGCAACAATGAATCGATTCAATTGAGCCAAAGCAATTCTTAAAAGAGTTGGCAACAAATTCAGCAGTCGATCTATTGGGTCTTGAGCATGTTAGTATTGAGGCATGTCCACATACTGTGCAGTGTAACAGAGGAAAACACAGAGCAGCATGGCTCAGGCTTTGGATGCTGGGCTAGATTATTAAAGATAGGTTTCCATTAAGCTCACCGTGTCCATGGCAGTCCTGTTTGGCCAAAACGTAATGTGCCATTTATGCAACAAAACTTGAATATGGAGAAAATAATGGTCAGAATCCCACAGCACACTATTGACGCTTTTCGACTACATAGTACCAGCTCTACTCGACTCGATTCTACACGGCTCTTTTGCTTTTCCATTACGAAAAAGGACTCTGGAATCTGGGACCCGATACTAGTTTTTTAGTACCGCCTCAGTCAAAGTTCCAAAATGTTGGAACTGACACCAAAACGTGACATCACAATACTGCAGACCACTGATTGATCAGGCAGTTTTCTCTGTGACCCACAATTTACAAAAATCAGACGTGGAAGTAGACAGTGAATTGCGATACATGAGTCCACATGATGACAGAACAAAACTACACCATAGACAGTCATGTAGATTCAGTCTTTGGTGGCGGACATAAAAATTCAGACGAGAAAATATACAACGAGCGAGTTTTTGGCAACTCTCTGAGCAGACAACACGGAAGTAGCGTGTCGTGTCGGAGTAACGAGTCGAGCTGAGACGAGCCGAGATGAGCCGGTCACATGTGAGTGGAAAAGCACCACAGGAATGTAGAGTAGAGCCGGTACCATGTAGTGGAAAAGCGCCATATGTTTCAGGCAAACAGGGCTGCCATGGTCACCGGTAACATGATGGAACCATGATTACTTTATCCTGCTAGCTAGTTAGACACCATCATCATGATTATAACATTTTCATCCATCTCCATTTATCAGGCCACCAGACTAATGTTACCCATCATTGACTGGAACTAATACATACAACATTAGTTTGATAGCCCATAATCAGACCTGGTTGAAGACTATAGCTTAGTAGTCTCTAGCCATGACAAGTCTAGGTAGCAGGGTAGTGTTTGCTAACTATACCCGAAGCCATTGCTGATATTTAATCAGTAGTGACTTATCTGCAGGCTATATTGCTTTGGGTTAAACACCGATCTTTGAGAATTAAGTCTTTTACATTTATTCAATAAATTGATTAGTTATTAAAATAATCTATAGATTAATTGATTGTCAAAATTACCATTATTTGCTTTGCATTATATGATTGTAATAAACTGAGTAGAAGATGGGCAGATTTTCATTGGTATTTTTCCATCTAAAATAGTTGTGACATAAAACAATACTGAGGAGTTATTTCCTCCACATAATCAGTTCACTTTACTTGTGTCTTTGCTACTATCTGCCATTTTTAGCATGATGGGACTATTAGGATATCCATGATGTTGGGGATCAGTCAGCTGATCAGTCACATGCATTAAATTTTCACTACATCAGAACCTATTTGAAAAAATCTGGTCCCATTGTATATTAACCATTAATAGCAACCCTTCAGTGGATTCTTGGTTGATAGGCAAGATTATATCACAATTATCACTCAACTTTATCAGTAGATTCTGCAAATAATGAGGCTCTAAGACCAAAAGAGAAATAATGCGCGTAATGCCATGGAGGTCATGAATAAAAATTTTACCAGTGAATGACAACCCCTAAATAAGAACATTTCATTCTTATGGCCAGCCACTGTAAGGTTAACTAAAAAAAGAAACAAAATTCAACTAACATTTTTTTCCCCTCAATGTGTAATTAAAGCACAGATCTTCAGTCACTAACACTAACTGAACACACACCAGAAAGGCAAAACATCAGTACAATGACGAGCACTGAAATTGATTTTGCTTTAATCTACTAAGCTGTCTGATCTGTTAAACAGATGGCAGAGAAGTGTGGGGAAACTAGACCAAAAAAAACACAGAATACTTTTACCACAGACTATGCTCCCTGTTCTTAGCACAGCTCACTTAGTAACAGCAAGGACAATCAATACCTATTTTCGAGGTGTAAGAACCACTCTGTCGTAATACTGGTATATATTCACACAGTACACATCTGATCACATTCAAGTCACAGTATCAAATATATAATACAGAATCAAATAACCATGTGTGGAGGTAAGTAAAGATTACATTACCAGTGGTGGTAAGAATATACCAGTGTTCTGTGGTCCAAAACTGAAAATAAGCTATGATCGATCCGTGCTTTAAATTAGAGACAACTGGTCAGACAGACATCTGAGACTGCGTCTACTGTAGCAGCATGCCCAGCCTTAGGCTACAGGGAATCCCCTGGTCTGTTTGCCTGTTTCAGTGTGGGAATATAATGGGTGTGACTGACTCTCACGGACAGCCCATGATTCACAGCTGAGTCATGAGCAGGTGTTGAACTCCAAAAATCAGATGCTGATGAAACTCTTCCCCCAAAAAATATGCCAGGAAAAGCCAGTTTACCATGACTAATTATCAGGAACTAACACAGATGGGAACTTTAACACACAACCGTTAACTGACATACTTTTAACACGTATAACAGATCCACATTTCTTGAGATTAGTATCTCTGAACAGATATGCTCATGTTTACTTTAAAATTTCTAAGTGAGTTATGACAGTGTTAGTGGCTGCAGAAGACATTGGAAGTTACAACACAGCAGAGCTATAACTCTAAGAGTGCTGTGCTCAAGGTGAAAATATTTAGATCTGGTTGACTCTGCTGTGTGTCTGTATTATGTAAGCTGAAAGGACACGTTAAAAGCACTACTTCTGAAATGTTACAATAAAAGTTGTAGCCTAGTTATTTTCTCTTCAGTTTTTTTGCATTCACCTCTCTATAGAAAAGTAATTTGCAACTTTCTCTCTGGAATAGATTATAATAAATGTAATTCCTGTCATTATACAGGCTAAATATTACCAAAGGGAACTGAACCTTTGAACGTTCTTTTTATAAATCAATGAATACAGCATCTTCTAAATTAAATGTTGTGCTGGTAATTTATTCTATACCAAACAGAGAGAATCAGGATTCCTTCCTCATAAAACCTTGGGTGTAAACAAGTTGTGTCTTTTATATACAGTGATGTGCTGAAGATAAATGTGCTGAATGTTGATTTTTGTCCCACTACCCATTCTATCTATTCTAATTCTACTGCAAGGTTGCCCGGTTCTATTTCTGTCCACACATTTAACAACACGAGACCTCAGCAGGAAGCAGGTGGTTTGTTTGCCTGTGTTGTTTATGCCCTATCTTTTCCCAGGCTCTCTGCGCACACATTGGAGGCTGAAAAAGACCCCTTGGTTGACAGGGAGGAGGAGGAGGAGGTGCAAGATGTGAGGTCAAGAGGGAGAGGAGAGGACAGAAGACAAGAGGGTGAGACACGATATGGAGAAAAATGAGGAGAGGATGAGGAAAGAAAAAGTGAAGGGAAAATATGAGAATGACGGGAGGGAAGGGAGGATGAAAGCTGCAGAGAAGGAATGTATGTATGTTTACTGTCCTTGCTAAATAAGGAAATATCCCTCCGGTGTTTTTCATGGCTTTTTTGAGAGATACAAAATCCTACTGAAGATGATGCTGCAACACAAACCCATGTAGTTAATCTGTAAACAGAATATAAGACTCAGTTTGCAGGCACCTCTTCCTAAACCACCTGTTAGAAGGATTCACTCCCATCTTCCCCAAAGACAATAACAATAGCAACTGCATTCAGCTAAAGCTTCAACGCTCAATAAAGCACCAACTTCATTACTCCATCCACAACCAAAGCTGCATTTAGAAGGATTCAAAACGCTCTTCTCACCTGTACTGATAGCCTTCTTCTGTTTCTGATGTGCCAAGTAATTCCACTCAGATGCATCATCGCACTTTTCTCCCACAAGTGAGGATGTGGGCGACATGTGATTCGATTTGCTGAGTTGAAGGGGGATAAAAAAGCGAGTATGTAACCCGCCCCATGAGCAAACAAAAAAAAAAAAAAAAAGAAGAGCCAATCTTTGCACTTTCCTCTAGCCCTAGATAATGAAGCCATCATTCATGTTGGTGTACAGGACAAATGCCTTCCGTATTTCTAAAGCACGGAACACAGGAGCTATAGAGATAGTATTATGTCTGTAACAAGATACAAAATAAGCAGCCTGAGTAAACACTTTTTTGTTAAATACAAATCAATGTGTCTTACGGGCAAACAATTAAAAATTATCTGCTTGTCTTTTGGGACTAATTAACCATATCATTAATTATTTTTAGTAGTAAGACAGAAAATGGCATACCTTTAATTTGTCACTGTCAAAACCATTTTAACAAAACTCAATAATTTGCTCTCCTCCTCTCAACCCAGCTCAGCGTTTCTTCTCCTCTGGGACTCAGCTGAAAACCTTTTTTAGTGCACCAGGAAGAAAAAAATTAAAGCAAACTGAGGCGGAGAACTCCTAAGGTAAAAAAAAAAAAAAATCAAAGCATAAAGTAGATCACAGGTCTATGATTTCTTTTCAAACAGCAGCTGTCATGTTGGTTCCCTTTTTCACTTTACAAGTCAAATGATTTTAGCACTTTATCCACATCGAATTCGAGACGAGCCACTCCATCTAAAATAATTAAACCTCATTTATATTTTTTCCCCCGAGGGAGAGGCATTCTCATCAAATCATCTTTCGCTGACCTACAAGGCCAAAACAGGACATGACTATTTTACTTCCACACCAATTCACTTGGATGAAAATCCATTTACATGATTAGGCTTGATTTAAAATTCTCCTGGCAAATAGTTATAAAACAGTGTTTATTCATCACCTCACCCTGTCTGGGAAATGTTTGCTGAGGTAAGAGGGAATAACCCAGCCAGGGTGCATTAAATCTAAGGGCTTAATGCTGAAAAACATATGCACTGCAATTATCAGGAGCACATGCAAAACCAATCTCTCTGTTTACATGCACTGATGCATTCCTCTGCTATTACTGAAACTGAAAATATTCCAAATGTGATACAGGTCACGTAAACAACATATTCCCTTTTCTTTTCCTGATTAGGATGTGAGTTTTTCTAGCATTATTATGGTTTCAGGAGGATTGTTTAGACATATATACAACCCAACCACACTATGTCTCATTTGTTTTTGTTTTTTAAACCACAGTCTGCAACATAGCCTTTAGCCTGTTTACATTCAGCTTAGTTATGCCAGGGTTTACTCTCTCATTAAATCGCTAAGGTGCTGCACCCAGGATAAATCAATTTAAAAAGTGGAGCACATCAAAACTTAATGTAATTTTCAGCTTTAAAACTTATCCAATAAGATATCTTTGTTTTTAAACTTTTTGAATGTTTAACATCTGCTTGGGCTAGAGCTGGTCGATCTGACTAAAACATCATATCATACTGTTAGAGACAATCACAATTCACAATTTGGCTCATGATTTTCTCATATTGTAAAATAGGTGAGTTAAAAATCAAATTATATGCAGTTTTCTTCCAGTTTTCTCTGGTTTCTGGATGATTAAGCTGTGTGTGAAGCTCTTTATTATCCTTATCTGACTAGTAGAAACTCTGCATTTTTGACTGTTACTATTACAATATTGACAATATCCAGAAGTCAACACTAGGCAACATTTCCGTCTACATACAGATGAAGTGTTTGCATAACTATCTAGAGTGCAGCAGCCTAATTAAACCCAAAGACTTTCTAGAGAGATCCCAAAACATTGCTGCAAAAGGACTCAAATAGGCTAGCAACCTATGCTAGAGACATTAATGTGGCAGACTCAAAAGTTAGTTCAGAGTTGTCTGTAAAACATTGTAATTATCCTGATAAATAGGATAAGTGTTAACAACAGACACAAACGATAGATCATGGAAGCGGTAGAGATCAGGAAGTGATCCATACAGTCATGAACCGGGACGAGGGGGCATTTCTACTCCCACACACCTGGAGCCACATTCTCCAGCAGCGGAGCCGACCTGTCAAATCGGACAGGTTGACTCCGCCCCAACGAACATCAGTTATCTTAAAACACGTCATGCACCACTATGTGACACCTCTGATGAAGACGGAAGTTTACTGCCAGAAACATGTCAGGTATGACAAACTGATTATGTGTCTGATAGAAAAGAAAACAAAATAAACTACAACAACACAGACACTATGAAACTTGTTGGATTATAGCCAACTTAGATCAGCTCTTCAAACATCATCACACGCCAGAGTTGGAGCAGTACATTGTACTGCAGGCGGCACATGAAACCGACATGTCAGCTAAAATTTTTGTAGTTTTATACAAAAATCAAAAAACCTAAAATTTTGTTTTTACAAGAAACAAAAAGATGTTATTTTTAGCCAAAATCATTCAATCCTAATAACAATCCACATGACCCCTCTGAAAAGGTAGATTGTATGACAAATTCAGATTGATTGCAGCCTAAGATCATGAAATTGCACTGTCCTAGCACTAGCCTTTCCAAATCTTTCCACATAAGAATGAGGAAAAAAATTTCACCTTCCACAAACTTAGTGAAAACACTTGAACACAGATCAGTTACACCCTCTGAAAATTAAAGGAAACCAACCAGACAAAGGGTTGTGATGCCTTCCCATAAGAAAAACACCCATTTTTAATATTCCTAAAATCAATTTCAACAGGTTTTGGAAATACTGTCTCTTTCTAATAACAGCAAAAAACAAACAAGCATATTTTTCACAAGTAAACATTACTGATTTCAAGATCAGTTGAGTAAAGATTTAGTCCCATGAATAAATTACCTCTTAGATATCTTCCAAAACTGAGCTGCAGCCAATCCACAGTGTAGCCTACTCCCTGGACTAGCTGCCAGTCTATGACACGGTTATAACCATATACTTACACAAAACCCTACAAGACATTAAAATGACACTCCACCCTACATCTATCTTTTTGAGTATGACGCACTCACTGGTTGTGGGCGTAATAAGTTTGTAGCCAGTTCCCGCACAGAGTATAGAGGCTGTGGTCCGCTCACATTCATGATGGTTAGAATGGATTGCCATGGTCAACCGTGTAAACAACCATCTTTAACCCTGTGTTTTTTAACTGGTCTGTAATATCTGTGTGTACCAGCCAGAAAGCCTTTTCTTTGTATCATAAGAGACACTTGGAGTTTGTGTGATGGCACTCATGTTCTCTTCATGGGGAAGTCAGGGAGCTAAAAACAGAGGAGCTTAAGTCCTCTGAGCACAGGGCAAAGAATGTGGTTCGAGGTCAAAGCAGTTGAACTGACAAATCCCTGCCCACAAAATATGTACACATTAAACCCATGATTACACAGAGGGAGGCATGCAAAAATAGATGCTGGGCAGTATGTTCACATAGCCTAAAAAATTCCACTCAGCTCCAGTATGTTGTCTTCTGGTGCTTGTTATCTTAAACATGGTGAGTGTCTCACAGCAGCTGAGTGATTGTGAACATAATCTCAAAGAAATCTAGATGGCACTTGAACCAAATCTGAGAATAGATTGCTATTTTTACCCCAAGCATGTAATGACCTGTCCTTATTCAGGAAAAGCCTTGAATCATGCTGCCTCAGATTAACCACTAAAGGGCAGAAATGAAATTATGAATACTCCATCATGTAGAAGGAAGCTCATTTAAGCAGTAGCTGGTAAAATACTGAGCTACAGAAAAACATAGGCTATCTAGCAAAGGGAGAAAAAAAATCTGATGACCACTAACGGAAAAACAACTGACAGTAAGAGCCACACAGTAACCATCCCACCCCTGCTGTGTACTTAATACATGCTCTCAATGGAGGGATATAGGGGTCCAAATGTTCTCAGGGTAATCATGTTATTGTTGGCAACCCTCAGCAGGAGCAGACATGACTTCCATTTACTGAAGGAGTTGAAGGAGGAGAACAGTGATGGTAAGAGTGTTTATCCATACAGCATTGCAAATAATCTGAATTGTTCAGGCGTGAACTGATTACTCATGATCTAGCAGCTTTTTTAATAACCCATGTCAGAGATTAGACTGCACATAATGCATGCTCTTAATTAAAACACCTCCACTGGCCAGCCTATACTGCCAGAATGTAAGTACATACAGCAATCGTGTTGGCAGGTGGTGTGTCTGCTCCGGGATGTGCCGTGTTATGAGTAGGTAAATATGATTGCAACATTGGAGGGAAGGTGTAACAGGGCTCAGTCCAAGGTCAACAGGGCACATCTCTCTAGTACCAGGGGTTTTCTATCATCACTGCGTTCTCTGTCCTGGCTGCTCTCCATCCCCCTTGGCCATTTTGAAGGATGTAACAGACCATGTTTGGTAAGCTTGTATAAAGAGAGAAGAGGCAGTAGAGAGCTATTTTAAAAGACTAGATAGAGCTCTGGTGGTGGTGGAACCTACAGCATACACGACATCAGCCTGTACAGACTGCACAGAATCCATCGGGTGGGTTAATCTGCTGTACCACACAAAGAGTGATTATATGCTTGTATGTTTTTCAGGAATTTTACCGGACAGTTTTACATTTAGCCTAGCTGAGGACGATGCAACAAGATTCATAATTGTCTTGTGTGGCAGTGGGGGGTTTTTTTTCTAGGTGTTGCTGCAACACCATTCACCATTCACTGCCCCAGACAGAGGCAAATATGTGATTCTGGTCTAAATAAATTGTACAGTGAGGTGCAGAAAAACGTCACCAGTGATGTGACATTTACCCACAGCTGTAAAACACCAAACCACTCCACTCCACTGTTCCACCCTGTTTTAAGAGTTCATTAAGCTGTACACTATCAAGACATACCACAATGCAATTTTCTTTGCTAACACTTGTCTGTCAGATGCAAAGTCAGGCTATTTTAAGTTAATTGAAACGTTGCTTCATTTTTAAAGACAATATTATATGGCAACTGTGCTATGAGACTGAGAAAAACACTGTTTTGATCACAACCAGCCTCTTGACAGTGAAGCAAACCACCACAGGCAGGCAAGAAGCCAGTATTTATTTTCACCAATGCCCATGCCCAGTAACGCTGGCACTTGCCCAGCAACACTCATGCAAAGTGGGGGGTCCCAGACTGCTCCCCACCAGCCTCCATCCATCCGTATCGTTTTATGCAATTTTCACCTCCAGAACCACCTGATATATTCCTTCACTCAGCAGCCTGGGTATTGCATGAAAACCACTGTCATCATATTAGGGCAAGAGGATAAAAGATGAAGTTGATTTGTGTTTAGAGGAGAAAAGCTGTGTTCACTGACAGAACGATGAAAGGAGATGAGAGCCTTCAAAAGCCCATCCAGCCTGTCATTAGCTTCACTGGATCCAGCAGCTAATGTGTGGGAAGGACACGCATGCCAGTCCCCTCACTGTACACACACAATGCACACGGACGACTAGCATAATGATCCTACTTACTCGGGGGGGAGGACAAGGAGGAGGGGGGGGGTTGAAATGTGAATATCATTACCGCTAAGTATTATAATTTCATCCATCGTACACAGGGAGTCCGTTAAGATAAACCGTACAGTTGAGACTCCAACGGCTGCGCGAGGAAGGATGCATTGTCTAACGTTAGTCGCGGTGCTGGCTGTAAAACAAAAACCCTCCTAAAAAAGACGTAGAAACCCTTCGCTTCGTGACTGTGGAGCTCCCTGCGGATGGTCACTTCAAACATTAACACCCTGAGCTTTTCAGAGAGCCTTTCTCAATCGTGTACAAAGCATTAAAATCGCCGATAGAGGGGAAAAAAGCGCCACTAACCTTGATCCCGTCGCCTCCTGCTATCCACTTGTTACAATGGAAATTTAACACCATGGGTCATCGGTTAAGTTTCCTGGAACACGGACAAAAAAAAAACAGAAGCTGCACCCAGAGCTGAAGTGGAAAACTGAAGCAGGTTGGTGTAAAAACCTGTAGTCTACAAGTGAGAGTCGGAGCCTGTGTTTCTCTCCGGGTACCGTCGGCAAACAACGGGAAAAGGTTGTGTCTTCAAACAGCTGTTTTCCAAAATGGAGTTAGCCGTGTCTGAGCCAATCAGAGCGGGTCTGTGGAGGCTCCCACTCCTCCGTGGGCTGGAGCCAACACCACAGCGCACACATCACCACATACTTACACATAACGCATCTTTTTACACAACCATTCGATATTGTTTTCGTGTGATGGGGGCTCATTTCATTCTCAACCCCACTCGTGGGTTGTTTGTTTGACTGTAACTGACACTACATATGGAGGCATTAACACTGATGTGATGACAGAAGGTAAAACCATATACTAGCACATTTTCACCTTCAATTTCTGGAATTTTTTTTTTTTTTTAAATTATAATCTCTTACATTAAAAAAAATCTTATTTGCTTATTAAAAGAGTATTATGGAAACCACACACTAACAGTATCCAACAGTGTGCAGTTTATATACAGATAAAATCTCATTATAAAGAGAACAAACTGTCCTGTTAAAGCTTCTAGGTAGTTTAGGTCCAAAATCACACCAGTACTTTGCATGCCAAACCTATTTTATTCCTCCCTGTATGTAAAGGCTTTTCATTGCTAGAGAGGTGTCAAACTCATTTTAGTTCAGGGGTCACATATAGCTCAAAATGACTTCATATGAGCCGGTCCAGTAAAATAATATAATGACCTATAAATAAAATCAAGTCTGCCGTTTTCTCTGTGTTTGTGAAAAAAGGAAAAGTACATTATAAAAATGTTGACATCTTCAAACAATGAGCTACTTTTTTATGTGATAATACCATATTATTCCTCATTTTATCATTTACACGTGGATTACATCTTACAAATCAGAGTGGATCTACACAGACAGAAAACATTTAGTAACAGGTATATAATGTTAAAATTGCACTTATTTCTCTTAAGGCATTTCAGGTGTTCATATTTGTTCAGGTTATTTACTTTAGTTGTGAAAGGATAGTTTGTCATTTTAATTTTTACACTAAAACAAAGAGAAAAATTTGCAGTTGTCATGATAGTATTTTACTAGTTTGACCCACTTGAGATTGTATTGGGCTGTATTTAGCCCCTGAACAAAAGTGTTTTTGACATCCTCGATTGTTAAGTATGACTTTTGCATTTCAGTTTCATCCCATGGGCTGGATCAGACCCTTTGCTAAGCCATGTTTGAAACTCCTGATATGTTAGCACATTTCTTTGCACCTGCTTATTCTTTTCAACTTGCATAACAAAGTCTCATGTGCAGAAGGAACATTATGAAAATGATACACTAACAGAATCCAACAGTGTAGGTTGCTGAGTTAAAATAAAGTTAAAATCTCATTAAAGATGGAACAAATTGAGTTCTGTGTAAGCTTCCAGATGGCTGGGGTCCAACATCAGACCAGCACTTTACATGCCAAACCTATTTTATTCCTCCCTGTATGTAAAGACTTTTCATTGTTTGGGATTATATTATGTATTCTCTCTTTAACCCCTTCTCAAAGCACAGAGCCATGTCATTTATACCAGTCAGATTATATCTTCTCAAGGTCATATGACCTTTAAAATCCAGGTTACAGCCTTCATGAAAGTTTAAAGACATATATCAAATGTTTAGTACACACAACTGTTATATACAAGCACAGGATTACTGCACATTTGTTCACAGAAGAGTGTGCTTTCACATCATTTACAGATAGTATATATTATTACTTCAGGGGAAAAAACAGCAGAGAAAAATTAAATGATAGCATCTATCTTTCTGAAATAAAATACAACTAATGCCATGTCATGACACCAGTTTGAGAAACGTTATTCTAGTGTGTTGCAAAAAATATCACAAGAGTACCCACAACTTCCCCAACTGTTCACCATTTCATGCCACAGGCAGGAAGAAAACAGCATTCACCACTTGAGTTTTAATCGACTGTCTTTACTAACAATAATTAATATCCTGTAACACAATAGAGCTCACATAGTAACAGACATGCCTAAAATAAAAATATAAAACACAGCTTCAGGCTACTTGCGAGAAAACAGTTCCAACATTATTGCACACTTTTGAACATGGCCTGTTGTACAATTTGGCAAAAGAGATGTCTATAAAGTCAGTACTTAATGTTCTGTGACAGCAGGTCCCCATGTGACTCCTGTGATCAGTAACGACCCTATACGTTAAGACTGCGTGATGAGACACAGGCAAACAGGTCAAGAAGGGCATAAATGAAAAAATAACATAAGGCAGATTATCTCAATTAAAAAAATAATCCTCTTGGAAGATTCATGCTAGAGAAAACTAAAGCAGATGCTAAACAAAAAAGGCTCTAAAATACTGAATCTGAGTGAAAATATTTATATCTAGGACAGTTTCTCAGCCATAGAAATCATCCATTTCCTTGCTAACGATGAAGTAAATCTACTCTTGTGTAAGACAAGCCCTCATAAAAATACACAAAATATTGCTTTGGTACACATGACTGATCATACATCCCTAGGAAAAACTACTGATTAATAACAGTTTATGGCAATGTATTATACAGTTACATACACAAAAACTGTCTCAGTATTTTCCTAGTAATGGGCTGATGAAACCATGCAGACCGGTATGCAGATACTGAAACTGAGGAAATGTGTGTATGCTAAAGTAGCTGTTTTTAGAATATTCCCTAAGTGGAAAATACCAAATACCAGGAATAAATTCAGAGAGGCCACCAATGAGGGCTACACATGTCAAAAAACCTCTTTGCCAGAGCCTGCAGCTGCCATGGAATCATGAGTGAATGCTGGGCTATGTGTAAACTAGAGATATGCCTATAGTAGTGATGCTTTGTTATTTAAAATAAATCATGTATCATATTGGCAACTTGCCTATTAAAAGTCTACACGCATGTTTCAAATGAAACAGAACAAGTCCTCTCAGTGATGGGAGTGTATCTACAATATGCATCAGTAACAGTAGTAGAGCTGAGAGCGCAGCCCCCTGAAGGTGTCTTCGTCTTGCCCACTGGCCTGGTCTCCTTCAAACAACATGGAGTCTGGGAGCACCACACCCTCTAGTGGATCTGGCTGGCAGAACTCCACTATAAATTCCTCCTCTGAGTCCAGCAGTAGTCTCGTCCACGCACACATGTCCAATTGGCCCGCTGTGCCGCCATACTCCTCCGGCAGGACTGAACGGGGGATGTTCCGGTGTAAGGAGCGCAGGTCAGAGCCGTGAAGGACATACTGCACAAGAAGACACAAACAGCATCAGTGTTGCCCACAGGTTTCTTACTTAAATGAATTACAAAGCAAATAAGGTTTAAAACATTGGCTCGTGTTTAGTTGCACTTGGCCTTCAGTTTTCCTTTTAACAGATGGAAATAGACCATTATTCTGAAAGCACATGCTGTAGATTAAAGGGAGACGAACAACGCAAAGTAGCCCTTTGTTGAAAACAAAAGAGTCAGGAGACTATTCAAGGACAATAGTTACCCTCTCTGCCATCTTCTCCTTCAGAAAAGGTTTAATTATAGCAAAGATGCCTTTGAAAATCCTGGGCTCATTAATTATGTTAACAGCTTTGATTCTGATTGGAAACCCATCCTGTGAAACAGAAGAGAAAAGGTGTTCAGAGGATGATCCATGTCAAACGTCGTTCATGTAATAGACGTGCTGAATGTTACGCACACTGTGGTGACAACAAACTCAACAGGCAGTGCTTTGACAGATCCTTTTGTAACTCAGTTTCCCCATCACCCATAGTCATGTGACAGTGACATTTATGAAATCATGCTTTTACATCATGAAAATGCACTATAAATTAAATTAAAAATATTGCTCAAGTATCATAAGTAGTGAGTCATTTTATCTTCAGATTCTCACCTGGAGGATGCTCACAACTTTTTTGGCAAGGAATGGGCCTGGATTGGAAGCCTGTGACATTCCCACTCCACTGTAGTCAGCAAGGATCACAATACCATTCACCTGCGTTTCCTCTGGCTGGATCAGCTTTTCTAGAGTCAGATAAATGGCCCTCACGTTGTCAACAAATGGATAATCATTTGGCTTCCACTTCCCTGCAAAAGGAGATGGAGTTCATAAGTAACTGCACATCATGAGCAAAGCCTGTCCTGGCAGACTAATCAGTAACTGTCTCTTACTCATACAGTTATACAGTGTGCACTTAATGGTTGGGAAAGCTCCATTAGTTTGACTGAATGTCAGAAAGCTGTTGCATAATCACTAACTGAAATTCTAGTAACGCTGATTCATATACAATAATCAAGTAAAGCCAGTTGTTTAAGCTGACACCAACCAGGACGTAGGCACAGGATGTATCGTCCACTGGGGTCTGGCTGTGGCAGGACCGTGAGAAAGCCCAAGTCTAAGACATGTTTCACTGTGGAGGGCTTCAGGTCCTGGAAAACCTCCGGCCAAGCCTTACGGCCAGCGTGATAATTGAGCAGCAGCTGCAGGGCACGGTCATAGTCAAACTTCCTGGCCCGCAGGAAGCGCAAGAGGAAGGCGTCATCCAGCCTCGTCCTGAGATTGGGCTGTTCCTTTAAGAAAAAAAAAAAAAAGCTAATGAAAACAACAGCAGAGCAGGTATATTTTATAGATGTAGTCACAGCAAAACTATGGAAAACAAACAGGAAAGATACAATGAACATAAAAAGAAAATGAAGCAATTAACTATTCATGATTCTTTGTTTGGTTCTGATGGTTCTAGGTGCTGAAGTTGGTAATGCAGAGTTAAAACAAAACATCTAACATAATTTAACCTGTGCCAAAAACAGCAGAAAAGCTTGGTCTCTTTTTGTTAAGAGTGGGCATTTGTGAAACAGTCTGCTCATCACTGTCAGTCATGAATCTAATGTAAAGTAATTGCTTTACCTCACATAACCCAAGACAAGAAAACACCATACATTTGTTACATTCTCTGTGGAAGCTGCAGGAACTGAAATCAGAGGAAAAATACATACTAAAAAAAAAATAAAATAAAATAAAAAAATTGATGATCTGATATCATTTCATGCCATTTTGGAAAAGTGAAGCCACTTTTATGGCCAAGCTTCTGTCCAGCAAAGATGCCAAACAGTAAAATTGTCAACTTCAATCAGTAACTACAGCTGTCAATCATGTATTTAATCCCACTACCTACCTGGAAACACCTATGACAGGCCAAACACACAATCACTAGATAGATTTTCTATAGCAGAAAAAAAAGCTCAGAAAAAGAGGCAGATTTTTTTCCCGTGAGACTATTTGAATTACAATATTCTAAAAGAAGTGTTGTAACGTTTGCCCAACGACACCAGAAAACTATCACGTACTGCAACTTTTAAATGTACATTTAGCCCCATTTCAAGCTGATCTCCGTGCACTGATTGATTTTGAAAGGTACTACAAAGTTGGGAAGAGGCTGAGAAGGACCTGAATAAGTAATTATGGATATATGAGGCAAGAGTAGTTCAGGGTTATGGGCAGGACAGAATAACAACATGCCTATAAAGAATTACCTAAGGGTTTGGGAGCATCATTTTGGGTTTTTGTTCCAATTTCTAATCTAAAATGTAGCCTACCTAAGTGAACATTATATTAGATTTTTTTTTCACCAGTATACCTTTGCACTGTATAGTCTTTTTCCCAGCCCCAGAACCATGACAGATATAATAGCAGAAATTATTTAGCTAATTTGATCAGTCTGCCCATTTGTATTACTGTATGATTTTTTTTTGTTTTAATGCATTAGTACAGATAAAAGTGATATTCAAGTGTTAGTCACAAGTGCACTGTTTTGTTTTGTTATTTTTGTTTGTTTTATGTGGGCCATACACCTGATTAGAAGATGTTAACATTGTTTTGGAATAGAAAGAAATATATATAATAATATAATATATGGTCAACTCTACATCAACACCAAGGTGAGTAGACTCAAGATGATTTTTAGACAGCTGAGGAATTTGCTGTTTTTACTCATTATCACCAAAAATGACAGGTTAGTAACATGATTAAGTTTCCCATTCAAAATCAATGTTTAATGTTTACCATCATTACAGTTTAAACTTTAAAGGATTAGATTTCCTGAATGTCGTGACTATTTGCTACCACTAATTTTAATGGTTAATGATGTTTCCTCCTGAGACCCAGGAAAGCAATATTTTAGCATTTTTACATTAAATAGTTACCTTGATTGGAAACAGCATGATGCCACAGATTTTCAAATACTTTTTAAAATATATATTCTTTGCAGTGGACTTTTTTTTAAGTAAAGCTGTGACACTCTTGTCCCCTACAGAGGATGTCATAGTAAAGACAGTGACTACTCAAGACTATGTTAACAACAGTATGCCAAACCTTCAGGATCATGTCTCTCAGAGCTTGGACATCCCGGAGACGCCACTCTGGTTTCTCCTGGAGCTCTTCTCGTGCCTTGGCCACCAGCTCTGGTGTCAGAGTGCAGGAGTACATCGGTGGAGGGGGTCCAGGGAACCAGCTCCCTGCAGCCGCTGATGGGTCCACTGGAGGAGACCGGAGATCAATTGACTCATGCTGATCGGCCATGGACTGACTGGTTGCTGCTGTTTAGAAAGAAACACAAGAGGCATTTATATAAAGAGATGCTATATAGACATCTAAGATTGTCATGTGTCACGCTTACATTTGCTGCGACTTACAAATATCACACTTGATATATACCCCTCTCTCTACATATATGGAGTTATTTTAACGTGCTTCTAATTGTGTAGACGTGTTCTTTGACATGCATGCTTACAGTATCTGCTTAGCAATGACACGGACTTGCTAATACTGTATGTAACTGTGTCTGACCGTGAAAAGATGCGATGCGTCAAACCTTAAGTCAAAAATACTGATTGAATACCAACCCGAAATGTGTTCAACAATAACGGCCTAGGACAGACATAGAAGGCTTTTGTAGGCATCCATTAAAAGGTGACCAAATGGCTTTAAAATCTGCACAACAGCCCAAAACCGCCTCTTACAAAAAATCACAACCGACCTGTCAGGAAAATCCTTTAACGACTTCCGTGTACAGGGATAGCGCTCTCTAATTGGTCCCTGATTGTCACGTGACGCGCCACAGACAGGCGGGCCACAGCAGTAGATCCTAGTGTTATGGTTATGATGGCTGTGCTGCCTTCACTGACCCCGGAAACTATTCAACTGCCTAAAATGCAATCACAAAACGAAAATAAATTGCTTAATGAAAGTCACATAAATGACATTCTCCTCGGAAACATCAAAACTATTGATTACAGATTAGCATATTAGAGATTAACATTACTTAGACGTCTAAATATTAGTGAAAATATTTAAACAAATTGTTATTCCTCATTCCTTTATAAAGTGCTGGTTAAGTATGAAAGGCGTTAAAGTACAGATCCTTTTTTATTATTATTTTTAACACTGCGTTAGTTAATGCATCCTGTGGGTAGTTTAAGTACTCCATTCACATGTTCGATGTATTGTTTTAATTTAACACATCGGTTGTTGTGCTGTTGATGTAGATCTTTCTGTTTTGTTTTCATTGCACTTCAGAGCAACAGATGGCAGTATTGGCTTTATATTCCTCAGCCTGCATCTCTTTCAAACCAAGTTTGTCAAGGTCTGACAGGTAAGTATTTTTGTTCTTCAAAATGAGTATTTGCACTTTTCCAGTCAAAATAATATGTTCATATGTTGGTGGGGGCTTTATTTATTAGAGGTCAAAAGAAAGAAAAAAAAAACAATTCACTATCATGATAAGCTTTAACTTCATGACTTTAGTTTTCTAAAGTCTTTCATTTGTCACTTAATATAACTGTGTTGAAATGTATCAGATTGGCACTGGCTTCATGTTTTTCCATCAAATGAAAACCCCAGTGTCTTTCTGTTTTGAATCAGTGCTATCTATAATGACTTTATGACATTTTATCAGTCTGAGGCAACATGCTGCAGTAGGATATCAGTGTCCAGACAGCACTGCCACGTTGGACCCTTTCCCCCCCAGCTCCACAGTCTTACAACATACCTGATTAATATTTAAATATGTATAATTTTTAATAAAAACATTTAAATGTTACTAACAAACAGCTGTGTCTTAAAACCATACATATAAACAACTTATATAAAATACAATCTGGGAAATAAGACAATGTAAAAATAGACCTTGGGATTTATTATTTCATCTTCACATTGTAAGGCGAAACATTCCTGTTTTTGTAAGGCAGTACAGGTACAAGGCACAATTTATTCCATCAGTTACAGCATGACAAAGTACTAAACAAAAAATATAATCTATTTTTAAAAACCATTATAACATATCATTGGGAAACATCTACAATAAAAGTGGCACGGCAGTGTTCACCACAAGTTTTTTTTTCTTGTAAATGTTTCTCTTAATATGTTTCATTGTACATAACTATTGTAAATAGGCATTTTCAGAACATTAAACACACTGTAGATATTTTAGTCTTGTTACACACTGTATTCAAAGTTTGACATATCCTTTAGGTTTTCTTTTTTTCTGGTCCAATTGTCACTTTCTGACTTTATTACTAATGAACATAAAACAAAATACTGTGCAACACTAAATATGTGACAATGTAAGGCCTGTTGTAACATTTATAAAATACTGACATGAACACGTCACCATGTCTAACATAAACCTTACTACACACACTGAGCTCATGCTAAGGGATGTAATGATACTCAATAATAAAACTATATACAACAGTGTATTTCTTTCCAAATAGTATTTTTACAGAATGAACAGTTTGTGTGGTTAATTTTCGATGTTCTTAGTTTTGATATTTGCACCAAGATTTTACTGCAGCTGCATGTGTGAACAACATACATCCCTGAAATCTGCAGGGAACAATGTCAATTACAGTTCAGATATTATTAGATGATTTATTTTTCAGTCCTGTTAACAGCTTAAATGCTGATTATGTATAAGCTTACAATAAAGACCCTGGTTTAAGACAATAAAAAAGTGAAAGGAGCAGGATTCAGTGGGTTGTTAGATGGCTTCTTGCTTTGTAATAGTAGGCTGAGGGATGGAGGTTGGCTGCTTGGGCACCGTGGCTATGACCCCCTGAGCCATTTTATAATGTTCTGAGCTGGATGCAGTAGGCGGAGATGGTATTGGGGTTTCAGGAGTGGCTGAAAAGTAGAACACACAGACATAGTGAAGGGTTATGGGGGGAAAGTGCAGCATAAGCAGATATATATTTACCATTCTGCAGTATAACATGCTTTACAGCAACACAATTTTTCAGATAAGGAATAAGCACTTTTGTGAAATTGCTCAGAGCATTAACACGTTAAGAAAGAATAACAGAAGTTCTCTTTGACAAAATAAGCCAGATTAGTTTCCATGAAGAACTGAGAGGATTATTTGTCGAGCTTGTTTGTTCTTCCAGCTACCTGACTGGGCTGCACATGGAGCTGGATGAGGAAATTTGATAGTCCTTTCATTTAAATATCACTAATTCTATTAATTCACACTTTGTTTTACAAGCTTTTTCGGAAAATAATGCTTAACAACAGGAAGAATTTGAGGGAAACAATACATAATACTAATAATTGATAATTTAATAGAAAGTCTTAAAATAAATACAATTAATCCTAAAGTATATGTTAGAGGTAAAAATTATATGTATACAAACATCTACTTTTTTTTTTTTTTCTGCATACCACATGTTTGTTGTATTTTGGGTTACTTTGTTGTAATGGTATTAATACTTACAAATTTGACCATTGTGGATGGGTGTTGGCATGTTGCTGGTAACTATAACATTGCTGCTCAGGTGCTCTGAAACCAGGTGAGGGTGCAGAGAATGAGGTGCATGTGGGGCTTCATTAGCAGAACCTGAAACAGAAAAACCAACATAAAGTCAATTTAGTAGTAATTCTTCTTATTTCTTTTATAAATTTAACTGGATTGACCATATGGACTTAAATTCCATCCAGAAACTATGCGTGTTATTAAGATGAGCCGGGATCAGCTCAAGAGCTCACCTCCAAGAAGCATTTCCTGTAGCAGATTATCAATCTTGGCCATGCCAAAAAGTTTGACAAACTGAATCTGTTCAATCATTTGCCAGGTGATGCTCTGTAGCGTGGGCAGTAGCAGGAGCAGCTCCCCAAATCGACCCCGGGAGTCGTACTGCCTGTCGTTGATGTAGTCCTCCAGACTGACCTGGACCTGGTATCGCATGCGTTTTATCTTCCCAGGGTCACTAAGACCTTTAGCGTCTGTGGGTAAATAAAAACATACTATTTACCAAAGGACATGGTCTGATGAGACATAGCTTTTGTCTACATACAATATAAGTAAGCCGAAAATCACTTCATATTTGTGCCAGTAGTACCTGGATCAAAGAAGACTATGGCTTTCAAGCAGGCATATTCATTGTCGTCTATTTGAAGCTCCTGGAAGGGAAGCACCAGTTCATCCAGGATTCTCACTGCTACCCTGCCGACTTCCAACTCTGGACAGTTTCTGGGAATGATGTGGTCATTTCCTGCAGGAGAATTACATTTTAGCCCTTGATTAGATTCTATTGTGTCTATAGAACATGTTAAAAGGAGCGGATATTCTCTTATGTTTTACCTAATAATAGGATGTCTTTGTAAAGCATAGATCTCTTTGCAGCACCGAGCAGAAGGTGCTCTCCAGCATGAGCTCGCAGCAGCGCCACCTGGAATTCAGCAAATGTTTTTAGTAACTGGATGGACAGTAACTTTTTTCAACTATAGCTCTGAAAAAGCTGAAGACACTGGCTCCTTCACAATATAACATCAGCAAATGAGTTACCAAGGCCTGGTGATCACACTGTTAATGATTCAGCACTTTTTTTTTTTCTTTTGAGGGGGATATATCTTTAAAACCATCTCATCATATTGTAACTCAGGATTAAAACATTTTTAAATTGCTAATCTGATAGAAGAATAAAATGTTTTGTGGCATTTTTATTTAGATGAGGTATCCTCCTGACAACTCTATACCCACATTCTCCTGCCCTCTTCACCAGCGCTATAGTCTGTGGTGGATTTTGTTGGTGGAAGTTGGTTGATGAGTGACCAAAGTGTCTATACAACTATGTACACTCTGTCTGTGTATGAGTCTTACCTGGTCATCTAGAGGCAGGTCACAGAAGGCTGGGATGTACTTGGCCCACTCTACCAAGACCAACAGCTGCTGTTTCATGGACTCACAAACATCTGTGATGGCAGCAATCTTTTTGGTCCTTATATCACCATTAAGTATGGGAGCAGGCGAAGTGATCTGGATGAAGAATGTACAAAATGAATAGATGAGTTGTCCATACATTCATTAGATTAGTTAAATGTGATTACCAAAGACGTTTTAGTACCTGTCTGGACAGGACGTCTGCCTGAATGAGTGCATTAATGGATGGTAAACTGCTGTCTTCATAGCTGGATCTTCTGGTGCTGATTCTGTCTCTTTCATTCTGTACAGCTGAAAACACATCAAGAGTCATGGTTTTATAGATATTCAGTCGTCATTATTTGGTGTTTGTGAAAAGTTAAAGGGTTAGAGAAGAATATGTCATTTTCTGTGTGAATAAAAAAAAACACAAACAGTAGATATGTCTAGTTTTCTCTTCTCTCTTTGCTACACAAAGGCAGGCCACAGAGTAATTTAAAAGAAAAATAAGCCTTCCAAGGTTGTCGTGTTTATCAGTATATGGCTATTATTGCTCAGAAATGTTTGCTCAGCATGAGCCGGTCAGAGACTTCAGCGCTTCACAGAGTGAACATTAACAAAGTACTTCTCTTCTAAGTATTGCAACACACTCAGATGAGCGGTGTCAGTTCAGTGGGGACAGAACACACTGTGGCAGTGATTTCCTGATCAAGTGGGAGTCTTTTTTTTTCCCCAAAAAACAAACATTGATTAAAAAGATGCTACCTTCTTTTTTCATGCCAGCTCTGAAGCATTTCTTCAATCTGCAGTATCTGCATTGATTCCTCTTGTCTTTGTCCACAATACACTGTCTGTTGAACCTAGAAAGGAAACAAAGTTTGCAACATGATTTACCAAGATTTCCATTGACTGTGCAGTGCTTTGCTCACTTGCATAACCACTGCTCAAGTCATCCTCGTGATATTTATCAGAAATCAATTTGTTTCTCATCTTCATCAGTCTTTGCATTATTGACCCTCACCTGCAGGAGTACATGTGGTTTTTGCGGACGCTGCGTCTGAAGAAGCCTTTGCAGCCGTCACAGCTGGAGGCCCCGTAGTGTTTGCCAGTGGCTCTGTCTCCACATATGGCACAAAGGCTGCCTGCCGCCAGGTGGCCGGACGCGTTCATATTGGTGCTCTCAGTCGGTGAGGAATCTGATATACAGACAAGAGAGACACATGTCTTGTTGGGTCAAAAAGCTTTTAGAGGAGTATAGATGGGCCAAAGACTAGAGAAAACATGCTTAAAAAAGTTAAACAGTTAGTGATCATCAAAAAAAAAAAAAGCTTCATCAAAGTCTCCTGAATGAAAGTCATCCATTCTTAATTTAACATGGTGTTAATGGCTGTAATGACCGCAGTGATCAAAACCTGCCTCCATGCAAATCTGTCAGAACCCATTACCTGCCTGAGTAACTCAGACAAAGTCAACAGACCACAATTGATGTAGTTTTGATTGACCTCTGAAAAGGCAATCATTGGAGACAGTTTTCTTTTACAGCCGGCCTCACAGTCACCAGACCAAATCAATCACTCTGTGCCATGACACATGCTATAGATCGAAAATGACACAATGACTCATAAGTCAGAGGTTATTTAATAGGTCACTGTCTTCATTTTACATGGGAATCCTTTCATTTTGAATCAGGATCGGAGCCATAAGTCATGGGAGACTGCATAAATAAATAAGTGGGTGTCATCATTACATCTAAAAAAGCACTTTCCAAAAACCTCTACCCCTTTTTTAAACTTTATCCTCTGTGGGAACAGACCGTTGGTAAGAAGAGAAGGATATTAATGATTCCCAAACTACTGCTTCATTAAGGGATGGACATCAATCCACAGCAGTCAATCATCTCTGAACAAGCTGAAACAAGTCAAAATGCTGCGTGCCCAACTTCAACCAAACGATCTGTGAGCATTAGGAATTGTCTCGTAAATAAAGATGTCTAAATGTTTTACTTCTGCACCCAGAGGTGATAAAAGAGGAGCTCCAGACCAGTGCACTTTAATGGGATCATCACACTGCATGCAGCAGCACATGGACAAATGACCCCCTTTTATCACTTTGCTCAAGAACACCCTGCGTCCTCTCCTGACCAAAGTTTTAAATCACTAAACGTTTCAAAGTTCAACGCCAGAGCTGGATATATTTGACTCACCTGTGCCCATGGTGAGCACTTGCATGTTTTCAAACTCCAGTGTGGTGTAGGCTGGGTCCAGAGCCTCGCTGTAGTCTGCCATGTCCATGTCTGCGAGCACTTTGGACAAACAAATTCTCAACTACCTGACAGTGAGGCAGAAAGACTTGTCCAAGAAGCTAATGTGCCCCCCCCCCCTCCTCCTCCTCCCCCTCCTCTTCACCCACACACACACCTCCACTGAGCCCCTACCTCCTCTTTTTGAATGTAGCTCCGCCCAGTAAAAGGTAGCTCCTGGCCCAGTTGATTCTGATGGAGACCTTTAGGAGGCCGCTGACTGACAGCAGAAATCACCTTCATCCCCTCCTTCCCCCATGTCGCTAACCACAGGAGAGGTGGAGAGTCTTTCTGGTTGATCTTTAACCAGCCTCTTCAATGGTAAATCACTGTGTGTTTTTTTTAACATAACTTTGATATCTGCTTTTTCAAATGTCTCTCTGCCAGATATCCAGAAACATTTCCACAATAACATCTACATCAGGTCACTATATTGCCATATAACTGCATTACAACACTTCCTTAATGCAGTTGTCCACTTTTATAACACACTCATATCACATGCACATAAAAGACAGCATCTACATAACTGTTATAAAGAATCCAGGAGCTTTTTAAGTGAAAACTCACTTCAGTAGTTAGATTATTCATATTCAGACCACGTGTATAATGCGTCTCTGGTAAATCTTAGTTAATTCTAGCATAATTAACACAGGAAATAAATAACTCTTGCTAAAGCAAAGTGATGCCTTTAAGTAAAAGACTTCATTGTTTCCCTAAATGCACGGTGCACATGGGGCTGCTTTCTGATCCAAAAGCCTAGTGCTCATTGTTGGAAAAGCAGCTGTTACTTTAAGAGATATTTCAGAATAAGTTAGTTATTTAAAGGAAGAAAGAAAATTAAAGGACATTTAAAGGAAGCCTTGATACTTGGACATATAGGGGTTAATTCACAAAACAAAAAGTCTAGATATATTGACATTAGAAAAGTCTAAATTTGATTCCTTTACCATTTTGTGTAAAGTTTTATAATTTAAATATTCTATGCAGTGCTAGTATTTTTTTGCACAAAAAATTAATATTATCCTTGCCATGCCATGAAATATATTTAGATTTTTGTTACAAAAACACAAAAAACTCCATAACTTACTTGGGATATGACAATGAAAGTGCAATTTACTGAAATGTTTGCGTATTTCTGCAATGAATGTGCAATTATATCAGCTTTAATTCTATGTCTAAATTGAACTTATTGCAAATTAATTTACATTTAAAAAATATTTATTTACTTCCATTTTAACTACAAATTAAGCAGTTTATATATGAGGGAAAGTCAAAAAGTTCTCAGACAAATGTAATCAGAAGTTAAAAAGAGCAAAATAAATTTTATACATAAACTCTATTAGAGTCTAAACACTTTTGTAAATAAAGCTATGTGTCCATCCATAGATTCCTTCTTTATAGAGTTACTGAGGCTGTCTTTGACACAGTTTTTGTCTTGATATGAGGACTTTTTGACTGCCTTGTACAAATAAACACTCATCATTTGTCATATTTTTGTGTAAAATGTCATACACTTTCAGTTTCTGAGTTTTCACGTGATTTCTGGAAGCACTGTCCTAAATTTTAGTGTTTTCACAAATAAATACTCTGTTTGCGCAAAGTGTCCACCTCTTGCATGTCTCACAGCAAACAGTAGTCCTGTATTTGAAGAGAAAGTGCCAGTACATAGCAATAGGTCAACGATCTTGAGTTCAGCCAGACCTCAGAAGCAGTAAACCCCATGTGCTTGTTAACCATACACTTAAATTATACAGAAAGTCCCATAAAACTCATCAAATTATTTTCTCTTATGCAGCGGACAAACACTGTAACATTCCTAGAAGCTCATTGACATGACACAGATCACCAGCTCTATCATTCGACCTAATTTGTCCCATTTAATCCAATCAGAAATTAAAATGTAAACGATCAGCGTGTGATTACAACCTAACATTTAATCTCTCCTCATCAGAGTGCCATCTGTTTACACAGAGTGAGATTCAATGATTTTGTTTTTACTATGTAAATAACCCTAACTTTTTATTCTAAACTGATTAACTCAGGGACAACAACACCCCCAATCAAAATCAAATCTTTAATGCGTCTAAATACTGTTTGCAAAGAATAATGCTTCATAAAATGTAACTGTAGGACAGCATGTTATTTCATTTGTGCGTACAGAGGTCACACATTACAACATTTCTTCATGTTCGATCTGTTCTGCTCTTCTGCAATGCCCATATTTGCTCAAGAAGTTAGCTCATTATTTCAGAGCAGAAGGCAGAGGGAAAGGGGGGATGTGAGAATCAGTGTGGAGCTATGAATGAGTCACTCAGCAAATCTTATCTTCCCTGTCATTAAAGTGCTTTTATCATTGCTCCCATCTTAAATTTCTGCGAACTCCTCAAGGAACAGTCATATACAGGACTATAAAGTATAATCTGCGCGGTTATAGCTCTCTTAATCATGAAGCAACAAACTGTTCTGAAGTGTGAGATAGGGCAGGTTTGATCAAAAATACTCCAATACTTATCTGCATTTTGGGGGGGGGGGGGGGGGGGGGTGTT
>JAPSES010000236.1:19970519-19982510 GCA_029822895.1 Maxillicosta whitleyi
GGGGTGTTAGCTTTAACGTGCTAGGATACATTCCCACCATGCACAGCCTGGACTGACACGTGGAGGCCTTGCAAACACAGTAAATCAGTAAAAAACCTGTTTGTTGCTGTGACCATTCATAACACAGTCACCAAATTCATACATCTGAGTTAAACATATTAATATTTTTACTCAAGACAAAACGTAAGATCCTGAACAAAGTTTCAGAAGTAAACTGGTACTGAGTGATTTTCCCATGTGGATAATGGATGAACCGCTGCTTCATATTTATGTGCTGAATCCACTCTATGTGCAGCAGGAGCTGGAGCCATGTTGTTAATGTGATGGAACAGAGTGTATTGTCTTATAATCAGTCACCCAAACTCCTGCCCCGGGGCTAAAAGTCAAAGGATCACTGAGACCTGATGTAACACTTGTGTGATTCTCCCCTTTGAAACTTCAAACTCCAGTTTGTGAACAAAGTCCTGTCTATCTTCTGAATAGGAATCTCCGACCACTGACCAAACTCCATTTGCAACCACTGCCTATTTGTACCTTCTCCTCAATGACTACATTTCATTTCCCCATGTCCGAACTCAAAGACAAGCAGCAGGCAAGCAGCATATTGAAATGAAAACACAGGAGGCGGCAGTTGGGAGGAAAGAAGACAATCATCGCAACCTGGAAGAGTCACTGAAATGTGGAATACGCTGTCTGTCTGAGGACTTATTTTGTTCTTTCAAAGCGAGTCTCATCAGCGTAGGAGGAAAATGTGAGTGTTTGTAAGAAACATTCAGGAGTATGCTGATGTTGATAAGTGTAAAACAGGAGACAATGTGCTGGCTGCAGCAGAAAAATGCGGCTGCTCTGCTCTGTTTCAGTAGATGGAGGAGATAGGTGAGTAGAGTGTCATGGCAAAGACCTTGTCAACAGATAACTATCTGCAAATAACACAGCTTATGCAAGCCTCTGCGGTTGGCCAGGAGGAATATCATATTTTCTGTACCTCTGAAATAATGTTACTTATTTTCATAGTTATAATAACATTGATTAAGCTCTTATAATGATCTAATTCACTTTTTTTTTTTTTATCATATATAAATATTATGTTTGTTTCTAACATCTGTGAAACTCTCTTAAATCCTTCTACTGTCTTTATACTACACCTCTACACAGCTAAACTAACCACATCTTATGTATATTTTACCAAATAATAGCACAGTATACGTCCTGTGATGCTGATGTGTCTCCAGAGGCCTACAAACCTGTTCACAAAAGCTGCTTCATCTCTTGTCACAGGTTTAGTTGCATAGTTTTATGCTTGTATTGTGCCAATATGTCAGATGTAATCGTAGAAGGGGTCAGGTTGCCAAACTGAGGCTGTAGGAAGAATATCCATCTTTAGTAGTGAGAAAAAATATCCTATAAAATTGAAAGGGAATGATGATAAATGTTTGATTTTAATTTTTGTACGGTTTTAAAATGACACTTAGCTGCTAATTTTAAAAAGAAATGCACAGAAATTATTATGAAATAAATATTTTCTTATGATGAGCCATAAGTGTGAATGCTATTAATAACACAGGCCTTTTGGTTTGTATTTCGTCTCCAAATAGTGCAAAAAGATCTTTATAGCAGAGAATATTTGATCATATAAACAGCCTTTGTACAAAAATTGCAGCTTTTCTGACACTAAATAATTGTTTCCTTATTTTACATGTTTACTCCTTTACTATTATTTGGTGAAATTTGCAGATAAAACAATTAAAGCCAAAAATGTGATTCATTTTTACATCAAATCCTTTCTGACTGAAAAACTCAAGTAGCCTCTGTCCACCAAATAAGTAAACAATTGCATCAATAAACATGAAGACCCATGCAAGACGTAAATCAATCACAGTGTGTGATAAGGCTCTGTAATCATTAACTCTGTTTTGCTGAGAATTCATTTTGACTGTTGGCCCAATCACCCCTGTCAGCAGCTCTGCTCCGACCGCCTTTATCTCTGTGACTACTTATTGGTCCTTCAGTCATCAGCTGCTCGATAGACATTTAACCTTTAAAAAGCTTTAAAAACAACACGCTAAATTAGCCTCATGATAAATCCAAATAATCTGTCATTTCTGTGACAAACATGATAAATAATCCTCATCTTCACCTGACTTCAGCATCGTTTTTCTTTTTCAGTGAACCTTCAACAGTTCATGACTCATTCGTGTTCATCCTCTGCTCTCTTTTATATCTGCAGAGGCCACATGAAGCTCTTATTCTATTTAGTTTGTCTTTTCATAAACCAGTGCTTTCATTTTTTACTTCAATGTCACACCAAGCTTTTTATACAACTACAGGCCTGACGATCAGGTTGAACTCACTGCTTAATACTGCCACCATGTGGACATGTAGAGCAAATGCAACCTGACATAGCTCAGAAAACAGCAGAGTAATAGCAGAATTCTGCAGCAAAAATAGAGTTAAAACCCTATAGAGGCCAAAAGAGTTTAGCCTAGTCTATATAGTCTTAACTGATAGTTTTAAGAGCTCCTTTGAGTATTAAGTAAGTAAGTAAAAGTTTATTTATATAGCACTTTTTAAAACAACATGTTGCAAAGTTCTTCACACAAGCAGAAAAATAAGAGTAAGAAAAATATTTCAACATACCGACGCAATCTTTCTGACATAAGGAACACACACTGAACAAACACCCTGTCCACATATGTCACAAACAACCCCTTAGACAGACCCATAACCAACACTCCAAACACAAATATATTATATGCATACACACGCTGCACAGACACGCTTTCAAAAAAAAAAAAAAAAACACCTGTTGGAAAAAGATTCAAGTGGATCTCAAACACAAACACATGTAATTCTTTGTGTATTCAGTCTATTAATGTCCATTGTGAGCCCAAATCACATAATCCAGAAAAATCAACTTTCTCCCACTGATTCCAGAGGTATTCTACGTCGACTCTGTTTAGAGTCTTGTTTGCTGCAGTTTTACCTGCGTTGGTGAACTGCATGGTCCCATCCTGTCCGTACATCCCTGTAAAGGCCGAGCCCTGACAGTGAGCCGGCCAGCTGAGCGCCGGCCCATCAGCCCCGGCAGCTCTCCCAGGCCCAGCCAGGCTGAGGCAGGCAGCGAAGAGAAGCAGGGCCACTGTTACTGGATGTGCTGTTTGCCGGGGGCCGCCTGGCCGACTGTAAGGGCCCAAAGGGATAATCCTCTAATGCCTGTCACAATGAGATTTGATTGGAGACTTGAACACCGGGATTAATGGTGTCAAGTGAACAGTGTGTAATGCCTACCCTCCAAACAGGCTGCTAATTGAAACTTTCTGCCTCTGTTTAACACCACAATAAAGCACGCAGTGAGATTGTGAATATCATATTTTATACTGGAAAAGATTAGGTTTCTCTTCATTAGCTGAGTGGTTTGTTTGGATGGAGACAAGCTATTACACAGCCCTGCTATAACACTGTCAGTTACTTTTTATGATAGAGATTCATCTGATCAACGGGTAAATAATAAAAGTGACTGACATGGATTCATCAGTCTCTGTGAACTAAAAGATGGATCCAAACATATAAATCTTGGTAAAATAAAAATCACTTTTCCAAGTCACAAGGAAAGGAAAGGATTACACAGATTTGATGTGGTTTTGGTATGTATTGTAGGTTTTTATAACTTTATTTAGAATATGGAGAAGGGAGAGATGAAGTCATATCAGTTTAACTAATAAATCAAAGGTTTATGCTAATTTTGAGACAAAGAATAGCAGCAACTTCATTGACATTGTTGCACATTTTCACAAAGATTTTGTGAAATCATTGAATGATTAAAAAAAAATAGAAAAAGAGATGAGGAAAATGAGAAAACTAAAAAAGAATAAATCAATTACCTGTGTTGAGAAAATAACAAAAGTGGAAAGCAACAGCCAGAAAAACATCTGAGGCTCTGATGGAAAAGTAGAACTTTGTCTCAGCCACAAGGACACAGAGTTTTCATCATGGCATAAAACAAAACAACTTATTCTCAATTTTAAAACCTCAGTGCATCATAAATAATTTGACACCTAAACATGGTCCCTGAGTATGACTGAAAAGATGAAATAAGGGAAACAATCAGCACTTATGAGTCTGTTTTGTTCTGGCAGCCAGGGACAAACCCCCCCTACACACACACACACACACACACACACACATGGCCACTAGATCAGTGGTGTCAAGGGTCCAGGGGCCGGTTTCAGCCCAATGTGATCTCAAGCGGGCCAGACCAGTAAAATACTATGCATAATAACCTTTACATAATAATCCAAATATAATATTAATTAAGTGATTAACAAAATACTACCTGAAGAGCCAAGTACAATCTGACATTTCCTAAGAAAAATAAGTTTCAACAACATTCTGTCTCACAATGTACAGATCACTGTGAATCTATTATTTTGTTAAAATTTTCCTTTTTTTTCTTACAAATTTTTTAGGTTGTTCATAATTGTTCAGGATATTCATAATTTATTGTGACAATAGTTTATAAATGTAAATATTTTCATAATGCAATTTGACACACTTGACAAATTGCAATATTTAATGTCTTCAGTACAATTTTTTAATTTTGCAAATTCATCCTGCGGGCCTGGTTGGAACATTTGGCAGGCCGGTTTTGGCCCTCGGGCCGTATGTTTGACACCCCTGCACTAGATGATGTCTCCAAAAAGCCTTATATAGACTGACATTACACTTCTCTGCAAAAGATACTCACTCCAAATATTTCCACAAATCATTTTGTTCTTTTATTTTTGTTTTTATTTGGCCTTCTAGGAATGTGCTCTGGTGGTTTATTATTAAATTAACCTTCTATTTGTAGAGTACACCCTTCCAGTGTGCCCCAGGGGAAATTTAGAAAAAAAGATATTAACGGAAGTACATGATATGGTAAATTATTATCTTTTTTTAATCAAATTTGATCCCAATTGCAATAGGATTTTATGAGTTCAGAATACTGCAGTTTGGGGTAATATCAAGTGGGTAAAAAGGTGAAAAAAGTATTAATAGAAGTGAAAATCAGTACAAATAAGTACATGATGAGACCACAGATAAACGTTCATGACTGAACAGACTAAAGGAACTAAACGATTAAACTTTTTATTTACCTATTTTTAGTCTAATTCTTACACTGTTTTACAATAAACTGTGACACAACCAGAGGGGGCGGGGCTTCACCTCTCCATAAAAAGCCTCAGCTCCTACCTTGTTGATTGACAGGTGTGATTGACAGCTCATTCAATGGTAAAAAATCTGACTTTCAGATGCTGCGTTTATTAACTGAAATATATTTATTCCTAAGGGATCCTCATTGTGGTAAACAGGTTACACTAACAAACCATCTAATAATTTTGATGATGTTACTAGTTAACCATATCAATGAACTAGTGGTTAACTTTAGCTCACTGTTCACCTGTTGCACTCCTGCAGCTTCTTCTGTTTGTCATAACATGGTTACATCAGTACAACAAAGTTCTGGCTTAAAAAGTTCTATCTCGTTGCCACTTCTTATATACTCTGGGTGCTCTATCACACTATTTGTAAAGGTTCCTAGTGCACAGTGCTGTTGTAGAAAAGAAGAGATGGGTAAACAAGGATTTTAAGGAAAAAACATTGAATTCTCCGCATTAGAATCTGATTATTATAATGTAGAGCACAGTTATTGAAATAGTTACAACAATTCCATCATATAAGAAACACAGCAGCAGCTCATAACAGTAACATACCAATGTAAAATTAACTTTTTCAACACATTTTTAGAGTATCTGGACTTTAATATGACAAATATCTATCTTTATGTATTGTTTTCCATGTTGTAGCTGCCATTACAAATCTACACCACATACCATAAACGTGTCACCGCATTACTTTACAAGTCAGTGAGTTGTTGAGCGTACATGGAAGGGCTCGGCCCCTCTGTGCCCCAATGTCAAGTCATTCAACTTTCTAGACAAACAGATATTCGCTGAGGGGCTGTTGAGCGGCTGTTGTCATGTTTACATTTGACAAGTGATTCTGCCAACAGCCCTGCTCAGGAGTTTGTCCAGGTTGTGACCGTTGAGCAATTCATCATGATTGACGTGAAGTTACATGAGAAGTTGAAGTTAAATCACTTTGTCTCAGTAGAAATGTTTAGTTGAATACATGAAATGTGCCATTTTAAAGCAGAGGAAACTTAAGCAGTGATTTGCATTTCTCTTTTCTTTCTTTCTTTTTTTTTTTTTGTTTGTTTGGACAAAGGCGTGTAGTATAACCCAATGTAGGCCAAAAGAAAGGAGCTTAGTGTGGGCAGCTGCCAAAGAATGTATTCGTAACATAAATGTGCTGGTTTTGGAAGATTTGTCAAGCATATATCGCAGCAGCTGAGCAAAGCCTTTTGGAAAATGTTGCCATTGTACTGACCAACTTTACAACGCAGTAATGCAGCCTGAGTGGATTCATGAATGAAGGTTGGAAAGTCATTAATTCATAGACAAACTGTTATAATCCAAATTTTTTTCCATAGGCGAAAGAAAGACTCATTTATAGCATGTAGTCTAAAAGTAAAACATACTCAAAATCAAAGCTATAATTTTTAATTGTACTTAAATAAATATATCTATTGTAAGAGGATGTTAAATATGCTATAATAGTAAAAGTAACAAAAAATGCAATAAAGTGGAAGAAAATATTTGGAATAATTTAGAGAAAGTTCTGATGGATTTGTTTGGTCGAGTTGTGCATCATCTGTTGAAGGAAATCAACTGTTTACCTTCATGTCTACCTTTTTTTTCTCTTTTGCTTAGAGCATTATGAAAAGGCATTTGCATCGCCACATCTCACTGAAACATGCAAATTATTCAATGAATGAACACAGGAGTAAAACCTGTGGTAACAGTGTGTGAGAAGCAGCTCAGTGAGGCCTTTAGTTTCATGGAAATGAAAACACACACACACACACACACAGATATGTGGCTTCAACAGCAAGTGATGGGTTTGTGTTTGTGTGACTCACGCTCGTACAACGTCACGTAGCCTTAACGCCAAGCATCAGAGTTTCATCTTAGCTTTGACATCTTCTCTTATTATATTTTCATCTTTTTGGTACGTGCAGGATACACTTACCCACAGACATCATCCTCAAACCCTTTTCTAAACTCTTCCATTCCAACAATTGCTCTCACATCTTTAACCCATCATTACAATCAGACTTTTTTTAAAATTTTTTATTTTTTTATCATCCCCAAATCTCAGACACACCTCCTGGATTACAAGCCTTGGTGGAAAAGTTACAAATGGCGATGATATTTCCACGCAGATTCAGTTGAGATCCAGCAGAGCTCTGAAGCACAACAGAGCTAAGACTAAAGCAAACAGCTGCCACACTCGACCTTTTTTCACTTAAACCACAAAGCCAGTCTGATAAAAAAAAAAAAAAGAAAAAAAAGTGTGCACTCACCAAATGGACGCTCCATACGTGAACTGACTTGGGTGTTTACATTGACCATGTCGTCCTCCGCTTCCCTTCTAAGGTGTGCTTTAAATCCCCCTTTTCCTGCCTGTTTTTCTCCCAACATTAAGGTGTTAAATGTGGAAGTTTGGTACTGGGTGCTGCAGTGTGAGAAGGGTGTTGCTGGTGCTAGGTAAGGCCGGTGTTGCTGCTGTTATCTTATTGATTTTCCTAATCTGGGCAAATGTGGGTGGGGAGGTTAAACAGTAACCAGGCTCGTATGGACACCAATCTATATAGCAGCTGTAACTATGGCAACATGATGATAGAAACTCAAATAGACATAAAGTTATTATGTGCTTTTCTCTCTCTTTTCTCATCACCAAACAAACAATGCACCAAATACAGGTTGGAAAGGAAAGTAGAGCATTGATTAAGAAACTGCACTCGTACAAAAGCAGAGAGAGAAAGTCAGAGGGTGGGAAGAGTCAAAAAGGAGTGGAGCATGTACTGAAGGTGGCAGCGAGTAAACTGTGTATGAATGACGTGGACTGCTAAATATAAAATGAAACTTTCCTCATTGGGCAAAACAAACTGTCAAATATTAGATATGGATGGAAACACCTGTGGCTGACAATACAACTAATGACATATCAGGTTAAAATGATGTTAAAACCACATTTCTGCATCTATTTGTAATGACATGTCCACCTGAAAAGTCCTGGTAAATACATGTGATCTCACTGTGTTGGTGGTTTTTAATGATATTTTGATAGTTTTAAATCGTAGAGCATATAATGGTATAGTTATTTTACTTTTTTCTACCGTCATTATTTCTATTTTTGTTTACTTGCTGGTTTTAGTACCTGTGTTTTTATTGTTAATGTATTTAATATTTGCATTATCCTTATTCTTATTCTCATTTTTATTGTCATTGTTTATATTAGGGATTGATTCCATTGATTGAACACATGTAATTTTGTTTGTTTTCTTGTAATTTCAGTTCTTTTATTTTGTACAATGGACTGACTGTGTTATTATTATTATTTATCTAGACAGAGACAATACACAATACACAATAACATTAAACAGGAGAGATGTGGTGTGTCAGGTTGTGGCTAATTCCCACCTGTGGTCCCTGGTAGGGTGATATTATTATTAAAAAAAAAAAAAAAAGCAGACAATAAAAGCTAAAACATACAAATATCAGTATAGTCTGCATTTCTATAACACCATCTAGATAAAAAAAAAAAAAAATTCACATCCAACCATTCACTCTATTCTATTCTATTCTATTCTATTCTATTCTATTCTATTCTATGTTTTTGGAAATATTACTATTACTTCAGTTAATTTTGTGTTTTAATATTAACAAACTGCAGGTTTAATTTACAGCTGTTCTAAATTCTGATATTGTTCTGTCATATTAGATCATATTAGACATCTTTTGGACAAAAAAAATAACATGTTGTAGAACTTATGGCACAAATTCACCTGCTTTTATGGCCCACGAAGATGAAGAAACAACCTGATGAACGGCACAAGGTGAAATATGTTTGAGTTTGTTCTATATTGGAGTTTTTTTTCCTGTTGAAAATAAAAATTACTTTAAAAAAAGACAAAGTTCATGTCATTTTCATGGTAATTCTCTAAAACAATATGTTTTAATTGGAAAATATGAACAATATAACAGTTTTATGACATTCATTACCATCAGTGGGGGGTTCTTTCAGGCAGAAACTGCTGATTGTCATTTCTCTTGTTTGTGAGGAACCTCCTTAGTTTTCCAGATCACATAATTTACAAGGTTACAAGTGTGTGTGGCTGTGATTGTGAAGCTGATTTCCTCCTTTTTTCGACCATAAAAGCTGCATTAGGCTACTGGTTTATGGCAGACGGTGGCTCCGAGGAGTAAATGGAGACGTGTAATGAGGTGAAGTACAGGACAGAAAATTTCCTGCTGCACCAGTGAATAAATAGAAGTAGTGCTTCACAGATTATTTATGGGGATGTTCAATGCCATCATTTATTTATAACTTAATTAATTTTCATTTAGACAAACAGACCCCAATGAATTAAACAGGTTGAAGTTTACTGCAGGAATGACTTGGCTGGGTTTTTTTTTTTTTTTTTTTTTTCAGCCAAAAGAGACAAACCATACTAATATAGCATAAAACAACATAATTAACACAATGACACATCCCAGGTTTCAGTTTGTCAAAATAAAAGTTAAAAAAAAAAGTGCTTATTTTTTTTCTTCACTGTAGTCACTCAAAGCAACAATTAATGACAGTGCAAAAATGTGATGTATAAAAATAGAATTCTTCTGATTAAAAAACATGCTCGTGCCAGTTTCACTTCGACTGTGAAGGTCTTTGGTGATTTAATCATATTTACAGCCTTGTTTATCGTTAGTATCTGTTCAGTCTTTTGGTTTTTGTGTTTGGTGAACACTGGTTTCTCCAGCAAGAGCCTCCGTAACTGGATGGACAAAGAGAACAAGGCTTCCCGGTTTTATATGGAGCTTCTCCAACCCAGTTCCCCCTGAAACACAAACATGTTGCCGTTATGATTTATTTTTTTATAGTGATAGTGATATATAGTGGTAGGTCTCTATGTCTGTATTCATTTCTTTTACCGCATGCAGTCAAAAAGTGTATGTTTTTCTCTTAGATAGCGAATGATCAATAAAAGAAATGAAAGTTTAATAAAGTGTGCATGTCTTTTGTGCTGCTCTATTCATATATTTCATAAATCTAACATATTTAAGTGGAATACTAGTGAAATAAAGTCACAAATTTTAACAGCCACTAGTGACCATCACCATCTACTGATCTAAAATGTTTAATAACTCTAATTTAATTAATCCTATCAATACATGTAAATAATTAATGTAAAATGCTTTTTTTTTTTCTTTTTTTCATGATCATCAGATATGACCCGTGTGGATATTCAGAGGCTCTGTAGTTACCATGGAAACACCATCATCTCCTATAACATTGATACACCAGTAAAACCCATAAAGTTTGATAAATGGCAGTGAATAGAGATGTTTGGTTTATGTTCAGTTATTGATTTCTTTGCTCAAAAAGTCACTTTTTCTCCAGTTTTCTCTGTTCTTTGATATAATAACCATTGACTTTAGTCTGAACTTTATGAAGTTCCCCATGATCAGTAACTTAAATATAGGAAAATACCTTACTTTTATTGGAAAAATGCAAAATACAGAGGATAATATTATGATAAATGGTGATAAAGCATTTAAAAAAGGTTAAAAAGAAAAATAATATATGAACTGCCATTAAAGTACCACTGGGTCTTTATGGCTTAATAATAATAATAATAATAATAATAATAATAATATAATACACTGTTGCCCATAAAGTGGGGATAAAATATTATGCATCTTCTCATGAAATAATTGTGATAATATAATTTATTCTTGATACATAAAGTATAACAGGGACTCAGTATGTAATCGTTGCTCCCAGTTATAGGTGATTATTGATGTGTATAAATAGAAATAAAAAAGAAAAATGTGTCTGGAAACAAAATCTTTGCAATTTGATGATAAATAGTATAATTATCAAACTAATGTAGTGACTTTCTGATATATTTACACATGTATGAGGCCGAACAGGTGACTTTACACACGACACAACATAACATAACATCACATGTTCTTACTTGATTGAATAGTTGCAGACCAGCAGCGTTGCTTCCCTCCATGTTCTGCCAAACACATACATGTTGGAGCACTTCCTGACAGCACATCCCACTTTGTTTGTGTTCGCCCAAACCATCTGCAAAAATTCACAGAACACCGTCTGTCCACGTTCAGATCCCTCACACACTCTGATTAATTAAAAGACGGTCATTATTACTGGAGTAGTTTTCATGTACTTCTGCTTCTTGTCACTTCTTTTCATAGTTTCATTTTCTAGTTTTCTAGCTGTTAATGTTTGTAGAAATGTTTCTCTTTACACCAGGGAAAACAATGAAACTCTTAATTCTTTGGTCTACCAGAGATACAGACATATTGTATATTTAGTGAGGATTCAGAGGTGATAAAACATCTGTTCCAAGGAGACAAAGAAATACTGGTCTACATTTTATTTATTTATCAGCCTAAGAAATAAAATGTGGTAAATCCTCTATACTTTAATAAGATGAATTGAAAAATAAATGTCAAAAGCGCCGGTCAGCTGATGTTATTCCACATACTGTATACATCACTTTACGTACATTTATACAATAGATTTATAAATCTCCCTGTAGCAAGAACCTATAAAATCTCAATTTCACATTTTGACCCAAGACTGCAGCCAACCAACATTTTTGACTTCATTTTTTTCTTTAATAGTGGTTCAAACTTGGCAACATTGGTTTTACTTGTAGACCAATATATAATAAATGAACTGCACTGTTATAGGCTACACCTTGGTACTCAAAGTGCTTTACAAAGCCTCACACACCAGTAGATGACTACTATAACCAGGGACGTAGCACCAAATTTGGGGCCCCAGGAATCCCCC
>JAPSES010000236.1:19994516-20015126 GCA_029822895.1 Maxillicosta whitleyi
AATAAAAGTAGACAAAAAGTGCTAAAATCACAAAAAAAAAAACAAAAAAAAAAACTACTACTACTAAATACTCAAGTATGTTTTGGAATAATTTGTATTTTACTGTGTTTACTTTGACTTTTACTTCACTACATTTCCTAACTCAATTGCACATTATTAATGCACAGTGTCGTTACTGGTTACAAGAAATAAATTGAAGGAAATTTAGTATTTTCATTGCTGTTATTAATAGTGATGGCAACAAAGTCAGGAAGCTGATTTGTCGTTGGGTCTAATCACATAATGAACAAGTGCGAACAACGGTCCGCACTCAATCTGTCGGTGATCTGTTGATGTGACGGAGAGTTGAATGAAGCTCTGCCAAAAAAAAACAGGTTGGCTCTATGACTCTATCTCTAAAACACAATATAAAACTATATACACTGACCATTAGTTTCTTCTGCTTGGACAGGTACGGTTCTGTCAGCTGAGGCTCCTCATGGTCCAGCTTCATCAACTCTGTGGCAGCGTTAGCCAGATGTCCTACAGACACGAACACAACACGAACATATTTAGTTAATAATAAATTAATTGGGGGAAACATTACGAAAGTGCTGGTTTGCTAATGTCTATGATAAAGTGTTATTACTCATGTATATTGGTTTATACAATGGATTTATAAATCTTCCACTATAGAACCTGTAAAGTGAATGTATTATAATGTGTGGACAGTGTTTTGAAGTAAATCTAGTTGCTTTGACACTAATACTCCTTTGGAGTTAAACCCATTCTCTCATTAATTCTTGAATTTCACATTTTGACTCACGACCGTATCAGCATTTTTGACTTAATTTTTCTTTACCAGTGACTCATATGTGGTAAAATTCTATTACTTTTATTCTGGAAGCATTTTACTTGTAGACCAGTGTAGTGTGGCATTACTGCAATGTGCTGTATTAAGGCTTTTTTGGTATTGAATAGCATCAAATTATTATACAGATGATGCTGTGAGGATGATGAAAATCAATGCAATGGTAATGTTTATCTGCTGTTTAGCCAGTCGACCCCAAAGTTGGAGCGCTTTCATTCCAGGTGTGTATAAATTCAGGCTCAAACCACTGAAATGTAACTGTATTATGAATCAGAAACGCAAATACAAAGAGAAAAGGGTTTTATCAACAGATTTGTGTTTTGTTGTCAAGCAACAAATTCAACACGTTATTTCTGAAATTTACATATCTGTTACTGTCTGTTGCCAAGGCACTGAGTAAGTGTAAATAAAATCTCTGCCACTAACAAACAGTAACACACCACAGCATGCTTACAATATCACATCTGTATGAGAATGAATGAATGCATCACATTTGGGATTCACATAGATTACACATGTTTGGAATGGTTGCTGTACTGCCCTGTTTAAATAAACGTCTTTCACCTGATTAAATTGTTGTTATCATCCTTTTAAAGGGTCCAACACATAATAATGGTACTGAAATACGAACAGTCATGCCTACACAGTACAGTGATCTGGCTTCACTTACTACGTATTTCTGCGGTGGCGTACTTTGGGATCATAGAGTCAGTGGTGAGCTCTGGATGGAGGATGCAGCCGTGTGTGTAAGCGTCCATTGGCAGACCATCCAGTAGCTGACGATATTGCTGAACACGCTCGTGGAGGGGCGAGTCCGCATCGGGAATCAGCTGAGCCACCGTGTCTGCAAGAGAGGGGGTGGGGGGGTGGGGGGGGGGCGATGTGAAAACAGCAATGTAGAGAAAGCATTTTAATGTAGCTGTAAAAAGTAAACACCTATCAAACAATAAGTGCATAAGAAATCAACGTGACATGACATGAGGGTCTCTCTTAAGTGAAGTCAAACGCATTCCTCAAAATAACAATCCATCAGAGACGCGGCGTGGTAACCTGGTAACAGACACCCCTCAGTCTGACATTTCGACAACACTGAAGCCATCTCCTCTAAACTAACAGGCTTCTGTGAAATGTGTGCACACCCTCCAGAGATGGACTCCCACTGGTTTCAAAGGGAAACACAGATGAACAAAAATAACAAACAATATGCACAGGTTAATTAGACTTCACTTTAAACCTGCTGCACTAACCCCCTGTTGGCCTGATCCGGCCTATTTATCTGCTGTTGCTCACGTTAAAAAGTGCCATTAGTGAAGCAGTCGGCTTTTATATTTTACCGTCCTAATTCTTAATACTCAGTGAGCGGGGCTACATGCAGCGTGGCAGTGTTCGACATAATAACCCGCTGCTAAGATTCAGTGGTGAGATAGTTCTGCAGGACACAGAGCTTTTATCTGTGCACAGGGTCACAGCCAGCCTAACAGAGGCATCGGCTGACAAAACAGAGATGGGCACTTGGCCGCTGGATGACGTTCAGACTTATGAAGACGCTTTGCAGAGGGTGGAGCAGCACCTGGCAGAGCTCCAGGAAGCTGAGTAATCAGTCCCAGGACCTGCATGCTGACCGGAGCGTACCCATGCAGTGGTCCTCCAGGTGGTCTGCTGCAGCATTATGGAGGGAATATTACAGCAGCATGTCAGTGTGAAGACCGAGCACACAATCTGACTGTCTAAGGCTACTTGTATGAAGGCAGATTTGTTTATTATTCAAAGGAAATGTTGCCTTAACCAAAAAAATATTTTTAATAAAAAAAATAAAAAAAAATTTCAATCAGAGAAAAAAGTGTTTGATTACAAAAAAAATCTCTGAGACCCAGAAAATTGCATTTGAGCACTTTTTTATTTTTATTTAGATTTTTTAAATTTTTTTTTTTTTTTTATTGAAGGCATCCTTTTTGTATTTGGGCCATATTATGGTTAGGATATTTGTGTTGTTATTATTCAATCCACAGAAAATATTACTTGAATAAAAAATATATATATATTTTCAATTTTTAAAAAATTCTTTTTTTTCTTTGGGTGAAAAGGGTTTTTTGATTGAAAATATTTTTTTGGTAAAGGTAACTTTTCTTTTGATTGAATAATAAAGAAACAATTCTACCTTCATATACCTTCAGACAGCACACATTTTTTTCCTCCCAGAATGCACCTCTTTTTCTACACTGTTGACCATAAAGTTGGAATAAAGTTGTTTGTTTTTTTTTACTCTTCTCATGAAATGTCGGAGACAAAGTGATTTTTTTTTTTTTTTAGAGTTTTTTTTTTTAACTTGCTACCATTGATTTTATTTATTTTATTTTTAATAGAGCGTTTTACACTTAATGTACCTTGCTGAGTGTTATATTGTTATTGTTGTTATCACTAGACTTTTTTGTGTTATCTTATCTTATTTTATCTCAAATAGTGTAATCATTGCACTTGGTCAAATATAAATAGGAATAAAATGCACAATGTGCCGTAAAATAAGATTATTCTAACTCTCCGACAGTGTATATTTTTTTTTCACGACAGTGACAACAGTCAATAGACAACAATCCTGTGGGAGCTGCAATCTTCATTTCTGATCCTAGCTACTTGGTCCTAAATCAGATTTAAATGTGTTTTATTTGTAATATTGCTTTAGTCTGATCAGTCATATTGGAATTCCTGTCACTTTTACATCTTTGCAGATTGAGATTGATCACAGCTCTGCACCGGTAGGAGTCACTCAATTCTATAAAGTAGTTAAAATGAGCTCAGTCTTTAACATATACAGCAATAACACACAATGCAGCAGTAATACAAATCCAAACACATCATATATAAATGCAAAAACATTGACGGAGACTATTTTGTTGCACTACGATTTATTACCAGAGCATAATTTTCTTGTGGTATATTTGCATTTAATTGTATAACACTATTAATGATGTTGCTTTTTAGATGCGGCTCCATCCCATTCACCATTGGAATCTGAAATTACCCACATTTTAAACAATAATTTCAACAACAACAACAACAAAATAAACAAAGATCTGACCAATAAATCTGAACCGAACGCTGGAAAGTGCAAAGTGTAGCATCCGACACAACAATAGATTGGATCAAATGGGTGTAACAGACTACAAGAGCTACAGAGGCTCGCATTGTTTCATTACTGTTAGTCAACAAGCCATTTTCACACTGTGAAAGTGCTCCTCTGCATTTCAACACCACTGTAAAGCAGTGCGAGTTGGCACTAGGCTGAACAGTAGTGTTATAAAGATGGTCATTTTGGAGACATCTGCACTTTTCAAGGCAGACACAGCCCATGTTGACAGGATTCATTAAAGATTTCAACACAAAGGAAGACGTGTCTGTGTCTGGCTAAAAGAGTGTCCAGTGTGAGACCTGGGTTCAAAATGTGTTGTGTATTCTTATCATTTCCAGCAAAAAACACAACGCACTTCAACCCATAAAGACCCAAACATCCACCATCGACCAAAAGCATCAACTGACTTGAACTATTCATCCACTAATTCAATCAATACATGTAAATAATTGGTGTAAAATACAGTTTGTCATCTTGTCATAATCGTCAGATATGACCTATTTGGATGTTCAGAGTCTCTGTAGTTACCATGGAAACACTGTCATCTTCTATAACATTGATTCACCAGTAAAACCCATGGAGTTGGATCAATGACAGTGGATGGACACATTGGGTTTATGATCAATTAATGATGTTTTTTAGTGAAAAAACATCACTTTTCTTTAGTTTTTTCTGTTTTGATATAATAACACTTGACTTTACTCAGAGCTTTTCTGAACATCTATGATCTGTAAATTAAACATAGGAAAACAGATGGATTTTCACACACACACACCCTCAAAACAAAAAGCAAAAAATGTTTAATAAATAGTGCAAAAAAAATCACTTGAAAATGGTTAAACAGAAAGAAAAATTCATTTGGGAGCTTCCCTGAAGTCACACTGGGTCCTTATGGGTTAATATACACTTAGGAGATTGTATCGTGTCAGTACTGTCAACATTTGGAGATTTAATTAATGCCATTACCTGACAACTGCTCACTAACACATCAGCGTGACTAAGGCAATGACAACGCACACCAGGGTCAGCCTTTTCCTCCGTTCCCTTTCATTACTGAAGAAGCAATGAACCAGATCTTCAAGCTTAACTAGCATCGTCAAGTATCACTGCTCCGGACAAATGACCGTTAACGAAGATCAGCCAGTTTTCCATTTAAGGGCCAGTTCTCAGTGCCCTTGGGCCTTTCCTGCTCTGGTGGAGTCCTGACGTTATATAATAGCATTATGTCCAATCTGACAAGTTAACATGACAGGCCACACACACATACTATAATACAACTCATAGGGATTACAGCAGGATCCATTGTATGTATATTAGCATTAGCCTGAAAATCTAAAATGTGACTCACACCACTGCATCATAATATAAATTCAACGTCAAACATTAAACATGAACAGCTGCAGATTCACCTACTCAATTATCCTTCCTTTACTCTGTTTTAATGAAAATTGTGTTTTCCATTATGATAAAACTCCTGTAAATTGTACCTGTGTCCTTTTTTGGACTCGTACAATTTACGCCAAAGAGGATCCCTTCACTTTTCATCTAATCTAATCACATGAGAGCATCTTAGTGACTTTGGTGCAAAGACGTTGCACAACTTGCAGACAGATGGCCTCGAAAGGCTTCCAATGGTCTTTGCTCAGCCTGGCTTCACAAACATGGACAATACAGGCAAATATTATCTATAGGCAGTGGTGGATAGAACCATGTATGTGTGCATGCACTGTACTTAGAGTCATGAAGGGACAGTACTTAAGTATTTCTATTTTATGCAGCTCTATACCTATACTCTATTATATCTCAGAAGCAAATATTGCTCTTTTTACTGCATAAGATTTGTGTGGTGTCTTAGGTTTCATACAGATTAAATTTCCCATTTCATTCCATTTCCATAAAAACATCACATTTGCAAACATATACAATTTTTATGATAAACAAAAGGATTAAATTTTCCTATATGGGTTTAGAAAATCCTCCTAGTAAACTTTCCCAACACCTTTCCACATTGACTGAAAAATGGATGAAATGAGTAAAAACACTAAACTCTGGTTTTTTTGGGGGGTTTTTTGTCTATAAAACCTATTCACCCCCTTGGCTGTTTCTTGCTTTCACACATTGAATCAGTATAATTCAGTTTTTTTGACAAGAATTTACAAGAACTATCCAAATAAATTAATGTAAATTATTTAAAAAATGTATAAAATGTAAAATAAGTGGTTGCATAAATATTCACCCCTATCTAGTCGCTGCATTCTTCTTTGCAAACCCCTGTTAAAGTTGTTGTCTTATCCAAAAATTCTTGTCAAAAAGCCAAATTATTTTGATCTAAATTCCATTTATAGAACAATAACAAAAAAATTAAAAAGTTTGAAAACTTTTATACACACTCAACAGTGATGCTATATGATGTATATACTATATGATGCACATGATGATCTTGCAAGATTTGATGCATTGTTGTATTAAACTACCAACAGCAAAGTAGTGAAATGCAACACACACATAAATGTAACATTAATATGTATCCAAAAACGTCATAATAATATTTTACTTGTATTGTAAATACAGATACTGTTTCATAGATATATGTACTGTTATTCATAGTAATATATACACTTAATACTATTCATAGACATACTGTCACATACTGTTTGCCTAATACTGTAAATTTGTATCTATTCATATTTTATCCAGTTTTATTTGATATTCTACTCAGCTCTATTCTTGTACATCTATTTTCTAATCTTATGTTTAGTTTTGGTAATTTTATATTCATTCTGTTCTTGTTTCTGTACCACTGTTTTTTATGAATATCCTCCTGAGACCCAACAATGCATTTTTGTCCTCTGTAGGGGACAAAAGTATTATGTTTTTACTTTTAAAATGCAGTCCACTGTGAAGGATATTCCATAAAAAAATTTATTAAAAAATTAATAACATTTTTTTAAAAATATATATTGGAAAAAACGGCTGCATTACACAGTTTCTAATCAAGACAGCTGTTTAATGCAATAAATAAATAAATAAATAAATAAATAAAACTTTCATTTTGCTGGATGTCAGGAGGATATTGCTGCACTGACTCCTAATTTCATTGTACATACAATGACAATAAAGGCTATTTTATTCTATTCTATTACTGAATGCAGAACCTTTGGAGTGGCTTCTTCCAACAATGAGAAATGGGTTTCTTTACTTAAAGCTGCAGTGCCTGATTGTTTTTTGGCATCACTGAGTGAAAACTCCATAACTGCCTGTCAGCAGATTGTAAATCAAGTAACATGATGGGAAACAAATATTCTGTCCATTCTGTGTTTCCTCCTTTATAGGGTGGAAAAATAAATCGTGACACAGACTTTAGCTAATGGGAAACAGCACTATTACTATTATATAGAATTATTTACAAGAATTCAGCAAAGAAACACAAATAAAACCTTGCTAGAATGCTGCTAAAAGTAACACAAAAACTTCCATCTCTGCTCCGCCTACTACCTTTACCCCCCACACTCACCAATGCTTCTACCCTGATGTGTTATAGACCAATAAAAATAACATACTCTCAGCTAAAAGTTGACATTCTGATTTTCTTAATAGTACAAACACTTCAGGAGTTATGGTCATTTGAATAACGGTGGATCCAAAAATGCATCACCGGAGACACAATTGTCCTAAAAGGGTTAAAGTTCCCAAATACATGAAAGTTTCTACATTAAAACTTTTGTCAATATAGGCATGCTATACCTTGTTATAAAGTTTAGATCCTCCACAGTTGAATTGCTAGGTTTATTTTATAGTATTACTGAGCAGCGAATCCATTAGTGAAATCTAATCATGTAGTTCAAGTGGTATTTTAGCCACATACTAAAAAAAACCTGAGAAACTAACATTTATTACCTTTCAAATGAGGTGTCATTGATCAGTATCGGGCTTGTGGTTCTTCACTTACTAGCCTTGGGACTTGATACGGTAAATACACAAAAGATAGTTCAAATTAGGTGGAACGGAACAGGCTAACAGTGATTATGGACAGAAAACATCAACGTCAGAGAGAAAAGAAGTGTTGCACTATATTTAGCTACAGGCTAATTTCTGCCTGCAGTCCCTGGGCAGGTAAAGACACCTACAAAATATACCACCATATAAAAACAGTCACAATGAATCCCGCTATGCACTACCTGCCTAATACCAAACACAGATACCAAGTCACCAGAGCAACTACATAAAGGCATAAAAGCAAATCTGTGTTGCTTATATTTTATGTACAGTCTTGTACGAAGAACAGCTTTTACACTTATGTCTAAAATGTAATCGAAAAGGAAAGAGACGCACAGCATTGCAAGAGGGAAACCATCATTATCACCATACCTCCCACAAAGTTTTTCTCCAGGTAATCTATGATCTGGTTGTAGTCGCTGATGATGGTGTCCCCGTGCAGGAAGACGGGCACCTCCTCCCCCAAGTTCAGCCTCATGAACCAGGGCTCCTTATGCTCCTGCAGCGGCAAGCTCACGTCCCTCTCCTCACAGACCAGGCCCTTTTCATTAATGACTAGACGTACCTGCAATTATAAAGACAAGATGGATATATGAGGAGGTAGAAGTCACTGCATCAAAACTACACAAATGTAAAAACTATTATGGACATACTTCATATATCATGATTTTTACATTAAAGGTATGAAATAATATGCATACACTGACCTAATTCTACATTTTGTCATAATAAAAACGTTATTTAATACAGACAGTGCATTATACAGAGCCAACAAGCTGGTTCATTTTATCTTTAACAGAAACACTGTAGAAGCAAACTAGGAATGGTCTGTCCTTCAAAATCTTATTACAGTATTCCCAGAGCAAAGCAGGGTAACTAGGAGACCTAGAAGTATTAGCATGCTTGGTGTCGCTTGGTTATAATTGATAAATTGGTGTGGAAAAATACTAAAATGCTTCACTGTGGGCTTATGTTTGCAGAAAAACAATATAAGACAGTCAGGAAGCACTGCACTGCATGAAGGATATGCCAAGGCCCACAGAGAGCTATTAGTGGGAATAAGATTAATGAAAGAAGATGACACTGGGGGTATAAAGTGTTACTTTTGCCAATCGGGAGAGATGGGATTTTGTTGTCATGACTAGACATGGTTTAATTAAAATAAAAGGGTAATTTCATAACACAAACACAGTAATTATGTGACAATGTGTAAACATGGCTGCAATGTCAAAGCAGGAAAAAGCTTTTTATATCTCCATCAGTCAACACTTTCAGACGCTAAATCAAGGATTTCTTGTAAAACTGTGACCTATTTCAGGCCCCACCCCAGGCTGCTGAGGTGTCCCTCAGTTATGCCCACAATAAGGAGTTACAGATTGTTATATAATAACATTAGTCACTCCTTAGTAATGACGACAAGTAGTTATATATATATATATTTACACTTCTCTTACTTAACAAGATACAGCAGGTTACGATTAGTAGGTTTCTGTTATGTTTACTTTGATTTCACAGGATGTTAGTTCTGTTAAAAAAGACTACCAGATAATTACTGTACTCTATACAGACGAGAAACAGCACAATGTTAAAGCCTCAGAGATGGTGTCTGGAGGTGTAAATCTCTAACCTGCAGCGACTCGGGTTGCCAGGTTGGTATTGATCTGTGAATCTGGCGTCTAAATGTGCTGTTACTCCAAAGCATTGAGCACCATCTGTCTCTATCTATACATTATCAGTTGTGTTCCCAATGTATCACTCGTGTGACTAAGATGGACATACTGTATGACACAGTTACAGAAGCAGTTCATCATGATGCTCTATTAACATAAAGGAAGGAGAAATTCAACGGCACTGCTCCTGTGTTTCCTCAGAAACTTGCTGAGGCAAAGATAGACCTGTAAATAATCCCTGAACATCTGATGACGGTGGTGTCTTCACTGAGATAATGACACTTGTTTGGTGGAGGACTGACTCCTTTGTCATCATTACTTGCCTAGGTGTTTACTTTTTTTTTTTTTTTTTTTTTTTTGCATTTTTGCAAAAAGGAGTGTTTGCGAATTACACAAGGTGTCCTGAACATAACTAAATGCTAACGAAACAACAATTTTTCAAGGTGCCAGTTAGGTATTTTTGGACAGTCCGCTGTTATATTAAAGGACTCAATATTCAGCACAAAGTGGACAACCTAATGCATTTACTTTTAATCTCACAAAAGCCATTTGCAAAACACCTTTTAAAGCATCAGCTTGCATAATTGTCATACGCTGTTATACAATAAAGTATTAGCAGAATCATTGCTCCTAGTGCAACGGTTTCAAAGAGGTGTGTGTTGTTTTTAGATCTATTGTCCAACAGTTTACTATTGACAGCTCAGTCACAGATGATTGTAAAGTCACTGCAGCTGCTCCAGCTCCAGGCCCGAGGTGATAATCATGACAGTGAGCCCAGTGTTTACCCTCTGCTGAGTGACAACCGCCACAATCAGCAGCTCAGACCGAGCGGCTACAAGCCAACATCCAGCTTTAAGTGACGTACCAACCTTCACCACATGGTAAAGTGGAGCTTGAGCATCACTTCAAGGTTGTTGGTCTTCAGTGGAAAGGAATCTACTGTATCAGCTGCTCTGATTGCATGCAGGGCAATACAGAGCGAGGTTTCCCAACACTGATGCATGCATTAAAGCCACTTTTCATGACAAGCCTTTTGAAGTACTGCAATAGTTTGAGGTAAAACAATCAATCAGGGCTGAAGAGCTTGAATATTAATTATGAAGGTGTGCTGTTTGGGTACACATGAGGCACAGAGGGTGATCAGGGACACGAAGCATCATTTCATACAGGTAAAGGAGCAGGGTTTCAAAACCTGTCTTAGATCTTAGTTATGTTGATCATAAACATACAGGGCTGATTCTAATCATGTTTGTTTCCAGAGTTGTGTGAGACATGTGTGTCTAATGAAAACAGTTGTGTTCGGTTTCCTCCCATGCTCATGAAACAGGAGATGAACAGGTTATCGTCAGCCAATGTGTAAGGGTCATAATTATGTCAACATAAGGTGTGATTCAGCTGAGGAAGAGGAAACACAGCCTTTGGTTTGTTTTGCACATAGATACCTCATTTTGATCAATTATTCAGGCTGTCATATATCGGAGCACACACTGTATGTTGTCATCACATTCACTGTAGGGTGACGAATTAACAACATGTCAACAAAAGGTGGAAGCTGTTGAGATATGAAGGGGGTTTATGCAGTGGTACATGACAGCCAACAGAATATTGACCATCAGTCCTGCTACATGTCGAGGAAACGAGCCCATGCTGCAGCGCTTTTCTAAACGTCTCAAATGGGAGATCTGCCCAGCTGCAGGATCATATTCATATTCCGGAGGTCTGTGCAGAGATAAACATGCACAAAAACATGCCTTGGTCATAACAAACACAGGCTGCTCCATGCTGTAGCATGTCATGCAAAAGATGTAGAGCCACCTCCATTTTCAAGCTCTGCTCATTTTTTTTTTTACCTTTTGAGAGGTGAAAGACTGCGTCCAGTGGTACAAAACGAGCCTGTCTTTATTGAAAGGTTTGGGCTCTGCCGTCGGTTCTTCGCACTCCTCCCCGTCTGTTATTTTGCCGTCTTCTTCCATGGCTGAGATGGGCCACCAGCTACAGTTGGTGGGGGTAACATGGTTGGAAGACGCCATGACAGAGCGTTTTGTGCGTGTGGAGAGGAGCAGGGAGAGAAGAGGAGGAGAGAGAGGGGGGAGGAGAGAGAGATAGAGAGAGGGATGGAGAGAGAGAGAGAGTGAGAGAGAGCGAGAGAGAGAGAGAGGATGTCAGTGGCGCGAGCCGAGCATCGTCGGTTCACGCGGACAGCTCCAGTGCTGAAATCGGCTTCACCTCCGACCGAAAACAGAGGAAACGGCCCCCCCAGTCTAATCCATACGCAAACATACAGTCACTCGAGCATGCCGCTGAAACCGAAGTGAAACCGTGTTACATCACATGATGAGCGACGCAACAACATGCGCGGTGGAGGCGGCGGAGGGTGTGCGCGCTTCAGCGGAAGGTCAAGCGGTCAGAAGGACGGGAGGCTGTGGCCGGAGACGGGACGGACACGAACAGCGTGTCCTGCGTAAAACACATGTGTTATTTCTGTATGTCAAAATGTCGTCAAAAATATGTCAAAAACACGTATTTATAACACGTGCGTTGTTTCCTAGAAACTTTACCTCTCTGAGCAGCCTCAGAGTTAGGCAAGTTAAGTCACATTTTATTTATAGCCAACAGATCGATGACAAAAAAAAAGTTCCTTTAGAAAAATATCACTCGAAACCAGGATGTGAATTAAGTCAATCGATTTATTCTTGCAGGGAGGAAAAAAAGAGTTGATCAACAAAACCAAACTTAAAGGACTGCCTCCTCTCAGTCTTAGTTGTGGAAAAACTATCCAAGGTCTCTCTGGGACATATTATGTCTTCCGTCCTGAGAACAGGGTTACCTTGGCTTATATCTCCAGCAAGGGTGCAATGATTATTTTGTCCATATAACAAGAGATTAACACCATGGCCAAGGCCTGGATACTTCTCTAAGATTATGAATGGAAGCTTGAACTCTGTCTCACTTCATTAAGCTGGCATATCATTTTTCTAACATTTCACCTTTAATGGAATAAACTCCAGGAAAAGACACAGAGGAGATGAGTGACCCCCTGTCAGGAAAAATATGAAATTTGCTTATTTAATATTCACACAAAAAAAAAAATAAAAAAAATATGTGCAGAAATGAATTTACTTTGGACAATGAATCACTGGTTTATTTTTAGATCATGTCTTGAATGGGGTCAAAAGTTAAGATATTCAGTGTTCAGTGTGTGTGTATGGGCTTAATGAGAATGCAGTTTGTTAATTTTGGACAAAAACCTCAAATTATACAGCATTATGCCATAGTTCACTTTACATTTCTATGTAATTAATTTGTTTATAAGAAAGCCTACATATACTAGAGGAGCTTTTCTATATTAGCTACATAAGTGTTGTGTTTTCTTTAGTGTGTATAATTTCATAAATGCAGAAAACTGATGAAAATGCAGTGAAAAGGTACCCCAAAAAATCCAGGCCATCCATCTTGAAGTGCAACATAGAGGAGGCTATAGAAATATCCATATTATTATTTTTTATTAATATTTTTGGCAGACAGTTTATTTTATCCTTTGTGGTCTAAGATGGCCTTCAGATTCTAAAGGTTGTAGGTCACTGGTTTAGAATCTGGTTTAGAATTCTCATTATTTTGAACCTTGATTTTCTATTTTTGTTGGTGTTTGTGTTTTTTACGACCTTTCGTTGCCTGTGATCTGCCTCTTATCTACCTATCCAGCATAAATGTAAGTGGAAATTATAACGTACTGCAGTTATAGGCTTTGACCAACAGAGGGCGTAAAATGAACGTGTTGTTGTAAACACTATCACCGTGAGAATCATTCGTTAACGCTGATAAATAAAATGCATCGAATAAAAAAAAAAGAATCACAGAAGAATAAAAAAAAGAAGTACAATGCAAATGAATTTCAGAGGAATGACCACACACACATATAACAATAAACCGAGTCTCTTACTCATACTCATATAATTATTTATACTGTAAAACAGCCCTGTTATTATGAAATAAAGAGTTCATGCAATGACATGTATTCCATAATACTGTGATAATGTAAGTGGATTAAAATGGATATTTATAATAGGAGCTGCAGCGAGTCTATGTGGCCCAACAGCATCATGAATTACATAATTTATCTTTTAAATATATATATTTTAATAAGTTTAAATGCCTATTGGGGAGTAATAGAGATCAACCTGAATGAACTGGGCGTATTTAGGTTGCAGAGCAGAGTCCTGAATGGCATGTACTTCAGTCCCGAAGTGGCAAGACTCTGGCATGGCTCCTTGCAGGCAGCAGAGTAAGGATTGGGTTGTATTTTTGGAAGTGTGTGTGTGTGTGGAGTGGTCGCCTTGTTAGGTCTGCTAAAATATTTCCAACAGCAGCGACTGTCAGGAGATAGCTGGGTGGCAGGGACAGGGGGAGAGGGGCTTTTCTCTGTGGCCACCTGGAAAGCCATGTAAGACCCCTGGCTTGTCAAGGCAGAGCAAAGCAATGTTTCAGATCTTTAATTACTGTCTTCATCATTTGTAACATAAAACCACTGATCTGGAGGAATCTACAAGTACTCATGTGTGAATTCGACGCAAACAAGAGGAGGACATTGGAGTAATCTGGACAAGAAGAAAACCTAAACCAAGTTCTTGTAAAGTGATTTTTACGCACTGGAGCTTCATGGACACGCTCAGAAACTGCAACCAGAACAGAAGAAATCCACACAAGTCCAACACCAAGGATCAATCCAACCAGTTTTAATGTCAGGTGAAGGTGAAGGCGCACAGACGGAGCTTTTATCTTTAGCCAGGTAACAAACCAAAACCAGGTTTGCTTTCTGATCAGTGCGTAATTTGGCCGGTTTGGAGCTATGAGTGGAGGGCGCTTTGAGTTTGACGACGGCGGAGCTTATTGCGGAGGCTGGGAGGGGGGTAAAGCCCACGGTCATGGCATCTGCACCGGACCCAAAGGCCAGGGGGAGTTTTCAGGCTCCTGGAATTACGGCTTCGAGGTGGTGGGAGTCTACACCTGGCCTAGCGGAAACACCTATGAAGGATACTGGTCCCAGGGAAAGCGTCATGGTCTGGGAATAGAAACCAAAGGACACTGGATTTACAAAGGGGAATGGACTCATGGATTCAAAGGGAGGTACGGCATCCGGATCAGTGTTGGCAGTGGGGCGAAGTATGAAGGCACATGGAATAACGGGCTTCAGGATGGATATGGCACAGAAACATATGCAGATGGAGGTGAGGTTTATAGTTTCACACTTTGTTATAGCGCAACACAAATCTTCCAGTTGCACCTGCAGATCATTTGCTCAAGTTGTGCACAGAGATAACTTTATTTTACACTTTAAAAAAGTACTTTATGCTTTACTTTAAGCTTATTGATTAAGCTTTAAACACAATGTTGCTCATTAAATTGGGATAAAAAGTTTTTTTTTTAACCCCTTCTAGTGAAACGATTGTGATTTATTCTTGATAGATAAAATATAACTGGGACTCAGGTAAACTCATCAAAAGTTATTATTGATGTAAATATAGACAAATAAAATGAGGGAAAAAATAAATTATGAGCAACAGTGTATTATAGGCCTATAGGTTATATTTAAATATTATCAAGCCACAAAAATGTTCTATGTGGAGCAGCAAGAGTATTAAGGTATATCACAAACATCAACTCTGTTAGGTTTATCTTGGCAGTACAAAGTATATGAACATTATACTTGTTAATTTTCAAAGTAATAGTATGAGTAACAGAGTACTTCTGCACTGGAGCCAAGTATTGGCTCTAACACGGAGCTATGGTATTATATGGAGAAATATCTGTATCAATTTAGCAGGTAATGTAGAGACAAATTATTAAAGAGGGAAAGGAAATCATGACAATCCTCATGGTCATTTGTGATGTCTGAGTTAGAAGGAAATATCAGTCTGTTGCTGTCAGTCAAAGGGAGCTTAAACCTTGTAGGAAATCAAACACCGCAAGAAACAGTTGCTTTTTTTATCACCAAAAAGAGGAGAAAATAAGTCTGGGGGAAGGTCATGTGAGGATAAAGGTGAAATTCCTCCATACCAGCAGCACACATGGTCATCCTCAGCAACTTTACAAGAAAACCTGGACATTTTTGGGCAAGTTTTCCTTCAGTTCACTTGTAAATCTCCAGAAACTTGCATCCACCTGCTCATCCATGTGAGCATACAGATGGAACTAAACAACTTAGACAAACAAAAGGGGTTGTGTTGCTTTCTGTTCATCTCAAGCAGTGGTTTCCCTCCTTAACAGCTGACTCATCAGCTTTAAGTCTGTCCTGGTGGAACTAGCAGCAGAGCGGTGGGTGAGGGGATGTGATCGCCCCCAGATGTCAGGATGTAATAATAGCCTGTGAGCCCTTCTGGCCTCACGGGCCAAGCCTGTCACTATAATCCACACACTTGTCAATTTCAACACTAGGCCAGATCCCAAGATGATTGGGCAGTCAGGGCCATTCGTGAATTAGACTTTTTATACTATAGATATCCATGACATTGTGGTAGCATTAGCCTGAAGTCAGAGAAAGCTTTTAATGATTAGAACTGCAGTGACAATGACACTATCACTAACTCTATGATACTTGACAAAGTTAAAAAGTAGAGGTGGATGATGTAATTATGACAGTTCAGAGCAGGAAAATGAATTAGCTAATATCAAATAGCACTGTCAGAAATGAATAGTCTTTAACTTTATGAGAAACTACAACTATATCCAAATGTCAAAGTCAAAAGAATATACACTGTTTCTCATAAAGTTGGAATCATTCTGTTGTCAGGCACATTCCTCTTTTTATTCCTATTTATACACATCAGTAATCACCTTTGACAAAGTGTAATGATTATATACTGACTCCCACTCGTACTTTATTTATCAAGAGTAAATCCTATCATTTCATGAGAAGAGGTGAAAATATTGTATTCCAACTTTACAAACAACAGCGTACATTTAAATAAACCTGGAACCAAACATAAATCTAAGTGAAAAATCCAAGTTTTTTCAGGGGTGATTCTCTCCAAGTCAGTAATTGTAGTTGAGACGAGATGAATGAGTCCAACAATATATATTCACCTGAAAGAAAATCATGTATAAAACAGAACTTACATATTTATCCACATCCCTACAGTGTAAGTTTCACTAAATTTGACAACTGACATGAATCTATTTAATAATAATTTAAAAAAAAAAGGTATATAATGTATAGCTTGGTGCCTTCTCATCATATAAACACTGACTGTAATTTACTTTTTTAAAAAAAACATATTTCGCTTAGAACTGTTTTCTGTAGCAGTAATTATAACATTAAAATTGTACTTGATATAAATATTCAATAAATGTTTGCTATAATCTCAATGGATATATGGCATATGGAAATCTGATCTGTATGAATATGTCACAGAAGAGAGATGTGATACAAAAATAAATGATAGGAAAATAAAGAAGGCTGCATGCTGCATTGCTGTCATGCATAACGACTCAGATTTGTCAAATGTTCCGCTGTTTAAAAGATGTTTATCATGCTCTGACATAAGTTTAATATGACAACAAACCATCTAGTTTCTTCAACCTTCACTCAAGGTTAAAGACTAAATATGTAAGATTTTCACATGTTCAAGGTTTTGTATGAACATTGTTTTGGAGACAAGGATTATCAACCATGGTGCGAAAACATGGAGCTAACTTCAACTGTAATACCACTTATGGCCAGTAGATGCTGACTTCAAAGAGGCTAGCCTGCTATTTACTTACACTGAAATTCTCTTAAAAATAGTCATTTCCCAGGAGTCTTATTTCTTTAATTTAGCCCATCTAATATGCTCTCTGGTGGTCCATCTCTAAATATTTCCTATGTTGATGAGATTTCCAAATATAAGGTTTTGATGTCTGCTGTGCTGGACTTTTACCGAAATATATAATTGATAACTTACTTTTTCTAGTTTACTGTTTCTGTTTCTTCAATAAAATGTTTGTTTTTCCTGATCGAAACTTCAACTATAGTTGTTGTAAATGAGTTACTATAACCATACCATTAAATGACTTGGTGTCACTAAGCTACCATTGAGCATCAATCCATTCACTCCTTTCTTTATCTAAATATGGTCAATTCTGTATCCAAAGCGCAACAGGGCAACAGCCAAACCAGTAAACTCACTAGTTATACACAGTTTATAGATGGAGTCTATTTTGCGCTTGGAGACATTCAATTGTTGATGTTACTCAACTCCATAAGATAATGATCATCCTGATTGTTTACATCTGTTATAACAGACTTTACACTTCAGATTTGACAGAGTAGAGGATTGTTTTTCCACAAAAATCATCAACAAATGACACAGAAGTGCACAAACATCCATGGCGGTTACATTATTCAGCGTGATAATGCTTTTGATACTGTAACCCAGCCCTAATGCTGTATCAGAATTTTGATAATGTCGTGGAAGAGGAAGTAATATATGTAGTAATACTCCTAAGTCAATAAAAGCTGCTGCTATTTTCTGATATTTGCAGGTACTTTCCAAGGTCAGTTCACTGGAGGGATGCGACACGGTTATGGGGTCCGTCAAAGCGTCCCCTACGGCATGGCAGCAGTGGTCCGCTCCCCTCTTCGTACCTCCCTGACCTCCCTTCGCAGTGAGCACAGCAACGGCACCGTCCTGCAACAGGATATCCCAGTCATCACCACCACCAACGCCTCAGGTGAAGAGACCCCCATCACCACCCCTACCCAGCTGGGGCCGTCTCGTGGAGGCTTTGCCCTCACTCTCCAGGTGGACCCAGAGGCTGTGAAACCCAAGAAGAAGGGTCTTTTTCGCAGGAGCTCCCTGTTGGGTAAACTGAAGAAGTCAGAATCAAACACGTCACTTTCCAGTCAGAAGAGTAAGATCAGCTTCCTGAGGACAGAATCAGCCCTCAGTTCCAACGCCAGTGACACCAACTCCACCATCAGCCTTGGAGATGAGAGCCTGGCTGGAGCCGAGGATTTCCCCCCCGTGGAGGCTGACATCGACGCCACCACCACAGAAGTTTACATGGGAGAGTGGAAGAACGACAAGCGCTCAGGATATGGAATAAGTGAAAGGTCCAGTGGGCTGAAGTATGAGGGCGAGTGGCTGAATAACCAGAGACATGGGTACGGCTGCACCACCTTTGCTGAAGGAGGGAAAGAAGAGGGTAAGTATATTAACAACATGCTGGTGAAGGCCGTGAAGAAGAGGGTGATCCAGCTGAAAGGAACCAAGATCAAGCAGAAGGTGGAGCGGGCAGTGGAGGGAGCTCAGAGAGGCGCAGCCATTGCCAAACAGAAGGCAGAGATCGCTGCTTCCAGGTACGTAACGACAAATAACCCTCCCTGATTCTTTTCTATATACTGATGTCGAAAACATTGCACTTCATTTCGATACCAAACTGAGTTTCCTTCACAGCTCTGTCCTAAACTAAACATTCTGTCATAACATATAAATTCGACTCCAGAAAAGGCGAATCACTGCTCAACTTTGTCATTATCATCAGCCAAAAGAAATGACCCTAAATTCAACTAAACCAAATGCATCCCCTGCGTCCTTGTTGACAAGATAATAAAAGAAAATATCAACCCAGTTTCAGTTTCCCTTGATATGCAAAAAAAAAAAAAACACAGTTCATCCTCTGCCACTCTCTATAGGTGATAGGGATACATATATAAATATAAATATAACACTATGACAGATAATGAAAGAGGCATAAAACAGAACTCAACTGTTGTCTTTTCACAAGTTGTGTCTTTGAAAGTCCATGATATTACACAAGGTACAAGTTCACAATATGACCTTATGACTGTGACTGTTTGTGTTGCTAAATCGGTCTGCACTGAGGTCAGAAGTCTAGGAAATCTTTTCAGTGATAGCAGTGCAGCAATTGTTTGAATGCTTAACTTAAAACAAAAGGCTATCTGAATAAAGTCCTGATTTTGTCATCAATGACCTATAGGAGCCAGAGCTGTATTTGAGTAGAAATAAGAGGAAAAGCATAAATGTTCTCTAAAAACAAAAAAAAAAAAAGAGGTATCATAAAAAAAATGTAAAAAAAAATTCATGCAGTGACATTTTTAAAAGTCACTAATCTAAAAAAAATAATAATAATAATCAGGATGGAGGGGTTTATTTATTTTGTTCTTTTTTTAATCTTACATGAAGTTGCACAAATGTTCATCATCATATCTTTTCTCAAAAATAACCCAATGTTAAGTGTCTTCAGTGCATGAGAGAAGAAAGTGTGAATGGGTGTGTACATTTTATTCTTTTTCTTGTAATGATGAATCTGTCAAAAAAATAAGGAAAACTATTTAAATCTGTATATCATTTATAGGATTTGGTGGATAGATACTACAACCAGGACTTGTAAAGTACTAAATTATAATACATTTGTAATATATGTGTTGCTGTTTGATTATGTCTGTGCTACAGTTGATTGTAAAGACTAATTGTGAAAAGGTGGCAGAGTAATATATCTTAAAATGGGCTCATATTCATATGTTACTAAACCCACTTTTATTAGTCTTTGGTAAATTTATTTGTGTATTTAGGGGTTCTGATAGTTCATAAAGTTTGAATGTGAACCCTCCAGGTGCTGCAAATCTATTTTTAAATTCATTTTGGCAAAAATTGAGTGGATTCCTGCAACCTGTTGTAATTCCTTTTTAACTTGTTACATCTATAACTAGTTACATCACAACATTTGCACATATAAGGTCAAGACTTCCAAAGATCATATCTCAGAGTACGATATAAGTGTTTATCAGATCATCAGCAGCGATTGTAGTCCATCCGGAAAATATGTCCAAACTTCTAGTTATTTACCTAAAATGTTGAGTTGTTGGTTGCACAGTCAACAACCTTGAGGGTGGGGGGGGGGGGGCTTATTTGCATTTAAAGGGCCAGCTCAGTGCTTAAAATTACCTTTCTGGCGGCATTACTCAGAAA
>JAPSES010000236.1:20018182-20030176 GCA_029822895.1 Maxillicosta whitleyi
CCCCCCCCCCCCCCCCCCCCCCCCCCCCCCCCCCCCCCGGCCGATGTGCATTTAAAGGGCCAGCTCAGTGCTTAAAATGACCTTTCTGGCGTCATTACTCAGAAATAGTGTTGAAGATGGACCTGTGGAGTTGAATTAGTGAAGAATTCAGACCCAAGCAGAGCATTTACAGTTTATATAGACCACAGGGAAATGATTTAAAACACATAATTCCATTTTAAGAAAAGAAAAATATCTCTCCTTTGATAATTTATTGCTAGCACTGTTCTGACCTGAATGTTCAGCTGAAAAAAATCAAGCGAAATGTCAACCGTCGAGTGCATTGTTCATACATTCACTATGTGTATGACCGTACAAGGCAGCGTGTGTTTGCCAGCAGTATTCTTCTGCACCTGAAGTAGCCATGTGTTTACAGCAGTGAGCTTTGTGCTTGATGGACTACAGACCTCTGTCCCTACAGTCTGAAATCTAAATAATTTACTCCAAGGATAAGCAACATAATAAGAGTTATTGGACGCCATTGAGTGTATTCAGTGTATTAGTACTTTTAAGACACCTACAGCATGTGCACAGTGGAAGCAAACATTCAGTATTTTTCAACAGAACCTCACTGACCTTTATTTTTGTTCCAATCAAATATACATCCCTGCTTTAATAGGGATTTAATATAGTGGATAAAACTCCTAACAGCTGGAAGACAAGTTAAACAACAAGCACTCTGAGCGGCCTGTGCTCTAAATTATCATCAATTATTATACAAGCGAGCAGCAGAGACATGACACATCTGTTCCTGGCTGCGGTTTCCTCACTCTATGATCCTTTGGCAATGAAGTGGAGGGTTAAAAATACATGGACAACCTGCGTGCTCGGAGGCCAGGCTCGGCCACTTCACGTCGAGTTAGGTAAGCGTTCACTGGCATTCAGACTCTATGTGGACATTGTTCTGTTGCGTGGGTCGGTCGGCAGGCGTCTGGAGGAGGTTCTGTACGGCAGAACAGGGTGTAAATGACGCACAGACAGGGGCCCTGTGGTCAAAGAGGAGCCCTGACTAAATATGGACAGGCACACTCTTGCTGTATCACAATCACTGGGGAATGCAACAGCTGATTATCCCTCCACCCCCTGCCTCCAAACCCTATTTTCCTGCCTAGTCACAGACACACACTGTTTTCTCGTGCTGGATCCTAGTGTGTCTTTGTTTTTCTATTTATACATTATTAGGCTGCAACATTACCCCATTTTTCTCTACGTAGAACACACACTAATCAAAGTTAGACCTGTCTACGCTGTAAAACACACCTGTCTGCTCATGTTACACATCTACCTGATTTGTGTGTTTCTGTTGTAGTCTGTGCCTCTGTGTGCTTTAGTTTCACAGAGATCACAGACCTCAGTACACCTTGTGTCAGCAGCGGTGTCGAATGGTCCCACGGTTATAAATATGACACAGCTCATAAGCAAATGCTTGGGTATAAAGGGTTAGCGTATATATGTACCACACCTAGCTTTAGTTATACGGGTTGGCTTACACACTGTATTGCTGATGCTGGACATTTTGTATTGGCGAATAATCAGCAGGTCGTAACATTTGTAAACAAAGTTGAGCTCTGACCTCAGCATCACACTATTTCTAGATTGCTTTATTATTTTATTTGGTGAGAAATTGCATCATTGGGAGAATGGATGCTAAGTAATTTTATCAAATAATACAGTCTCTATTTCTTATGTGACCCGATAGCCATGTTGTAATAATTAGGATGTGTATTTTTAACCCCCGTAGCCTATGTGTATTTTGGCAGAGGGTTTTAATTATGTTCTGAAATATTTAGTCAATATTTAGTCATCAAGCTAAATCACTCTTTCACACTGTCTACACACACACATAGGCGCACATAGTTGAATAAGACCCTCCACGAAGATCCAGTGGCACATGCCAGAATGACAGAGTACATCTCACCATCAGCAGGCTCCAGGACAACTGTAGCATGACAAAAAACAGATGGTTATAGAACAGCTTTGAGGGTAAAAACAGAGCAGTGGGATCTATTTCTAGATCAACTTTGACATTAAAACAGACTCTATATTATGATACTCGCTGGGCTTGAATCTGTAATCTCGTGGCTGCAGGTGTTGAAGACTTCACAATCAAGTGTCTTTCTACAGCTGATGTCTCATCACTCCTCACAGTACAACCAGTGTCTCCTTAAGGGAGCCCTAAAGCCACAAGGGGTATTTAGGTCGCAGTGTCAAATGTCGTGTTTTGTTGAGGAGAAGTATTCACATACAGACTACAGTAGAACACAACTTAAAAGACCTCTGTGACACGTTTTTTATGAATCCTATTGTTGTATATTTATGAAGGTATGTAAGAATATGAGGACTCACATCACATAAGGATATCTTATGGGCTGTAAAAACAAAAAATTTATTGCCTGAATGAGATTCTTTTATTTTATTGGTCTATTTAACAGTTTACAACAAAAAATGCAAATGTAAAAGCAAAAAATTAAGTTTTAAAAATGTATATCAGCGATTTATGTTGGTAAAAAAACAACATTCAGGATACCAAAATACTAATATACAACTATATCATTATTAGTCTTTTTCTCCTACTGGAATTGTTTTATTCTTTTATTTTGCAGCACAAATCAGAATGACTTTCTTTACTGAGCTAATGTGACTGTTGGGTTTTCTGCACCTTATATTTAATCCTGCACAACTTGAATCTGGCATGCTTATTAGTCAACACTTTATTCTGTCTTCTAGTGATAAAAAAAAAAAAAATGTTGGAAGGCTTTTGTTTTCAGATCCATTCCTCTTTTTATTCCTATGATTACACATCAGTAATCACATTTGATCAAGTGCAATGATTGCACTTTACTTATCAAAAATAAATGACGTTATCAGTGTTATTTCAGAACAAAAACGTACAAATATTTGATTCCTGCTTTGTGGGCAACAGTGTATATTTACACTGATTAGTGTACATCAGTTTTAATCATGATTAGTGTAAAAGCCTTTGGATAAAAAGTACTGTCCTTGTTTGGAGAATGGTGCAAAGAGGGTGTGTCAAAGTTTTGAGCTTTGTTACCTTGTTTATGCATGTGTTCCCCAATGCAGACATTATTTTTTCTTATTTATTAATACTAATTATCTAAGTATATCTGTAAAAAACAAATGCAAAGCTCAGGTCTGGGGAGGTTAGGAGTTGAATCTATTATTGTGTGCTTGACATTCAACAGTGTGATTTCATCACATTTATAGTACTTACAGAGCTGTGTTGGTGGAAATACATATAAGGAACCTATATACTGCATTACCCTGTGTTGTTAAAGTTGACGTAGGAGATATTTATAGCACAACCAGCCATCAGTCCACCACCTTTCTCCCTCTGAGTGTCGTGTTTGATTCTGCTTTACTTGGCTCATAGTTGGTACTGTGCTGAATGCTGAGCTTCACTCAGATCACAGGATTTCCATGGTGAGTTTCGGGTGAAGAGCAGCATGAAGCCATCTGTTGCCATCCTTTCTCCTATACCCACTAACTGGCAACTTACCCAGCAGAATGGAGGAGCTGCCATGTTGTCAACTATTAAACACGACACTTTGTCAGAAGGGATTAAAATACAGATGAATGTGTTTTGACACATCTGTCTCTTACCAATGAAGTTTTGTAGTCATATAAGCAGTGAATGTTTGCCTCAACTATCTATGGTGAGACTGTATAAACCTTTACAATGTTTTGTTGGTTATAATACTTGTTCATGTTTGCACTTTTAATGTGTGCCCTTGCGTGTGTGCGTGTATTAATGGGTTATGAGTTAGTTATTAATTGTACCACTGGGATTAGTATTAAAAGATTTGTAATTGAACAGCAGCTGTTGTTGTTATAACTCTACATAAAATTAGTCATTTCAATGTGATTATTATCACATGTATGTGGGCGGGGGGGGTCCTAGAAAAGGAGGTGCTGACTGTGTGTGGACAGGTGGAGCGCCTCTATATTGAGCAGGAAACCTCAAGAGTCTCTAATTGTTCCAGCGGGAAGCACCTTCCCCACTGAGTCTTCTAGTGCTCCAGTGGGCTATTTTCAGCTCAGTGTAAAGTTACAGCATGTCAAGTATTCACAGAGTAATCACAATCAGTAATGTGGAAAAATATCAGTTGTCTATCATCACAGATTTGTCCAAAAGATACTGTAAAACAAAGGTGAAAGGCCAAGAAAGCAGAGTTTCACTGGCATAAAAACTGCTATACTGTTTGCTTCATATACTGTAGAGACACACGTGATGACGGTGCCCCCGGTGGCTTACCAGTAATAACTCATTGTCTTGGTGAGAACGATAAAAGCACCATTTATTTCTGTCTCAGACCAACGGCAGAAAAGGACACCTCTTCTCTCAATAGATAATAATACTAATGAGCCGTAGGACCAGCGGACACACACCCCTGGCCTTCACATCAGCATGACTGAATAGGATAAACAAACCCTCTCATAGGCTCGGTCTGCCACTTTCCAAGGTTAATCTGTAAGCAGTAATGGAAAAAGTACCATTACTTCATCCATCAGTTTAAAAAAAAAAAAATGATGTGCCTGCATTTGGGGATATGTGGTAAGAGGATGAAGAAATGTAATCTGAATGGGAAACTGTGAAACATAAAAAGCACAATATTTGCCTCTGAGATGTAATGAAGGACAAGAATAAACTCACATAAAAATACTATTATAAATATTATAAAAATACTAATATAAATACTATTATAAAGCAGAAGTTTTTACTTCGTACATCTAAAAACCAAAATCCACTCAGTTTTGATTGATTTACTAAATTGCTAAAAATAGATACATTTAACATTTACTTTGTATATTTTATCTAAAGTGACTTCTTGGTTAAATAATGGTTAAATAAATTGAAATAAACTGACTTAGTAGCATTTTATTAAATAGTATTTAAGGTTATATAATTTATCAGACCATTACAATTATTCCTGGTGATGATGTTACTAATGTTCAAGCTAACTTTTTCCTGATTTCCTGACATGTTTTTTTTTACTTTTGTCAAAGTTATGACTGTTTACCGTTACATAGTTTTGTGGCTACTTAAGTTAAACTTAAAACTTTGGTATCATTTATACAGTTTTCATTCCAAATCTCCGGAGGAGCCACTTAAAAAGTAAGCTACTTAGTGAATTTCTACCACAGTCTCCAAGGGGTTGTAGTCATGGGTTATATTTACTTTAATTAGGACATTTGGGACTTTTTTTTTAACCTCACATTCATGACAGACAGTATATATGAATCATGAATATGTGGCTGCAGTTTTGTTGATAAACTCACTACATTTTTGGATTTTAAGACTTTCCAGTAATAGCAAGGAGAAGTGAACTTGTATGATGTTTGTGTATTGTGTTGCATTTGTTCCATGCAGAACATCCCATTCAAAGGCCAAGGCAGACGGAGCTGAACAGGCCGCTCAAGCCTCCAACAGTGAGTCCAGCATTGCCCGACTGGTGGCCAAAGAGCTTTCCCCTTCATTCTACCAGCCAGGTCAGTGAATATTAACCCTTTCATAAAGGAGAAATGCTGGAATATGAGTGAAATCATGAGAAAAAAACAATCAAAGATTAAATTAACTCTATGGAAAACATGGATTTAGATCACCTAAAAGTGGATACAGAGGCTCATATTCATCATCTTTACCATCATACCAAAATGTATTTGCTCTTAGCATATAAGTATTATTATCATCACTTGCATGATTATTTTAAGATAAGATTGTAAAGGAAACCAAGCATAGATGTCATTAACTCTGTCGTTTTATACTCTGTCCCTTAATGTACTGAGAGCTTCAGCTATTAGATCCTCTGCTGAGGCTCACCACAAGGGTAGTCGCATTTGAATGTCTAAAAATGGAACATCTTATTGGGTCGAAGGTATCATATCAGTTTCATTGGAGGTCTGGCGACACGCACTTACTCTTTGACACAAAAGCAGCAGAGCCATTCACAAGCATTTTTCTCCCACAGCAGAGACCTTAAAGGAATCAGACACCCACAGAAGCTAGACAGCTTTCTGAGCAGCTGCCCAAACTGTGTCTGACTAATAGTGCAAATGGACGCAGTCCTGCTGAGCATTCTTCCATGAAAGACCTCTCACCACAGAGATAACAACACAGACATAACGTGTCAGAGCGTATAGGCTCTGATTTATTTTATTATGGAAAAATCTAAGCAGAAGCTCAATGGACACCATCCTCACGCACTTTTTTCTACATTGTTTTAGAGCTGAAAATAGAGTAAAATGTATTTCTTTCAAATAAGTAGCTATCTATAATCTGCTTCCTGATTCTGTAGCCAAAGGAAATTAATAGTTTAAAGAAAGGATGTCTTTAAAATTCAATATGTAAGATTCACATGGATGCTTAGATGGAGTTTGTGTTGGAATCTGTTTTCTGCAGGTCGTTTGTTGACACTGCGATGCTCCTTTAAGCTAATGACTGTGACGTACTTGCCTATATCCTTGATAATAGCCTGTGCAAAATAAACTATTTCTACATGAATTAACAGGGATAGTTATTCATTATTTTTTAAAATCACTTCAATGTATCTCTTTAGCTCCTCTACAGCAGCAACGCCGTAAAATACTACAACAGACAAATAGCTTGGACACTCACACAGACTCCAGTACACTCTGAATGTAGACACGTGAGCATGTACAAATCACATACATACTGAAACTATTTAGCTATAGTAAGACAATATTCTTATAAATAGGAGTAATGACTTTTTTAAAGCAAAAATAAAAAAAAATACTTTAGATATATTTTGTCTGTTAAAACTCTAAGTGAGAAAGTGAATTCCCTTGAAGCTTTGGTATCATTGTATCTGTTATTAATCATTGTTCATTGTGTAGGTAATGTCACATACTCCTCAGAGAACAGCAGCACAGGAATATATTGAAACTCTAACATTATGGTGTAATTGGTCTCACCAGGGCCTGAGTATCTGAAGAAGAGACTGTTGCATGAGGCAGTGGAGGGCAGTGAGAACACAGACACCGTCATGCATGAGCCACTGTTAGCTGAGGAGGAGCCCCTGCCCACACCACCTGACAGCCCACTAATGAATGAACTAGACAGCCTCATGCCAGGTTCATCTCCAGGTCGCACCCCCTCTCCAAGCCCAGGCATCACCATCAAGGAAGACACTAAACTCCTTAGTCCAGGCAGCTGGAATGAAGACAAAACCAGCAAAGGTGGAGGTGGTAAAAGTACAAGTAAACCCAACAGCAGGCCTACCAGTCGGCCCACAACCCCTGCATCTTCTGCTTCTGCCCCAGCCACGGCTGCACCTGAAGGTGGAGCTGCCTCCAGTAGCCGTGGGCCTTCCCGTACCCCCAGCCGTCAGAGCCAGAAGAACGAGCAGGGGTCAGATTTAGAGATCAAGGCACTGCAGAAATTTGATGCCGAGGCTAAATCTCCAGATGACAATCCAGCTCCTGCTCCAGCTCCATCTCCAGGTCCAGCTCCATCTCCAGCTCCGGCTCCATCTCCAGGTCCAGCTCCATCTCCGGCTCCCTCTCCGGCTCCTTCTCCGGCTCCAGCTCCGGCTCCAGCTCCAGCTCCAGCTCCAGCTCCAGCTCTTTCCTCTTTAAGGAATAGCCTCATCTCTGAAGATGAAGAAGAACCACCACGTCCCACCCGTAAAGTGCCTGCCAAAGCTGTCACCCCTGAGCCAAAAGTCACGGAGCTTAAACCTGAACGACCGCCATCAGTCCAGGAAAGAGCGCCATCTGTGTCTGAAAGGAAAGTGGAATCCAGGGAGCCGAGCAGACCCTCCAGCAAAGCAGAGACAAAGCCAATGTCAAGAAGACAACCTAGTCCAGCTCCATCTCCAAGGCCTCCACCCACACCTGAACCTAAGATAGTCCCCAAACCAGTGGAACCGAAAGCCGTCGTTCTCAAATCAGCCTTGAAGGCCGAACCCAAAAATGAAGCCAAACAGAAGGCCTTAGTGACGACCCAAAGCAAGGAGCCGCCTGCTGAGTCTTTGGAGCTAGAGGTGAGACAGGAAGCAAATAATTTTACCTTCTATTTCCAACTAAGGTCATGTTAAATCTCATATTTTCAAGCTGTTGTGCTGAAGAACAGGCACTGTATAGGCAGCTGAGACAATTCATTCATTCTGAGGCTGAAATGTAGCATGTGTGGAGTCAAGGTTTATGTCAGTTTTTCTACACTATTTTTTTTAATTGCATATGCTTGGACAAGGAATTTATTTAACAGTATTGTGGTCTGTTTCATTAAAGCTGCTTTTCCAAAACTTCAGCCCAAAATGAGTCATGGACTGTTTTTTATCAGGTCACCAAATGGGAGAACAAATATCAAAGCAATGATTTGATATGTGTAGTCATTTTCATATTTAATTTTAAAGAAGATGCATAGAGGATAATAGAATATGGAAAGTGAGAAATATGAGTTTGTTCAGTATAATAGATGTTACATAATTAATTGAGTTTTCTATTAGTAATTTAGAAATGTAGATTATGTATTTTTGTAGGTTTGGGTTCAACACAGACAGACTACAAGTTGTTTGTTTTTTTGTTTGTTTGTTTGTTTTTTTGTCTTTAGAGATGATGATTCAAACTGTTTGTGACTTTTTAACACTTAGTGATTTTATGCATTTTATTCATTGACTCCTTTGAAAACTCTCTTCAAAGGGCCCAAACACCATAATGATCTGCATGGTCATCCTGCTCAACATCGGCTTGGCTATCCTCTTCGTACACATTTTGTCATGAGGCTCGGCCACCACCTCAGGTAATGTTGCGAGACAAGACACTTTACCATTTCATGCTGTACGCAGGTGATTGACAGCAGTTTATTGTCATTGTTGCAGGTTACCAGCAGTGTTGGAGAGAGACGGCCTGCATCCTCAGAAAGGACCAGAGATCAGAGAAACCGCTGTAGGAAACAGAAGCCTCATGCAGACAGCAGCATTTCCTCTGAAGGTTTTTGTTGGTGTGACTGTGTGAGGCTCTGAGCTGCACCTCTCTCTCCAGAGGTTAGAGAAACAGAAAGACAGTGAATGACAGAGATGATTCAGTACATCTGAATATGTTGATGTTTGTACGTTAAAGTCGGTGCTGGATGTTACAGAGTATGTCTACATTTGGTGGCTTGGTATGTGCTCAAAAAGTCTCTATTCAACAACTTTTTGCCAAAGACTTTTATTAAATCCTTAATTGGCTCATGCAACACCGAATCAGACACATTAAACTCTACTGATACTTAAGAATTTTCATGTTGATAACTTATAAAGACTGAATATTTTCTCCATGATGCCTTGAACTTGATTGTTTAGACACTACTGCAGCAGATGTGTGAAGGATTTGGGAGTGTTACGTCATTGTTTTAATTTTCTGCATCATCCTACATATATTTAGAGAAAAAAAATGTAAGTATTCATTAGGTAGCAGTCTTCATTACATGTTTAAGTTTGTGTAAGTCATGTTAAAAGGCTCTCTGGGATATACTGCTAAGAATTAACTGACAATGAAAAGCTAAGCAATGCAAAAAAAAAAATAAGAAACCTACTTCGTATTGTTTTCATGCTGTTCTGTAGAAGGACTGTGATAGTTGTATTAAAAGCTTCTGCATTATGTAAAATCTGTATTTGAGACTGTTGTGTAACACTGTGAAATTTGATATTTTCACTGGGGGTTATATGCATTTGGAAAATTTACTGTGGTCATTCTGCTGCACTGGTTTAGGAGCTGCTGGACAAAATTAAGAAAATATAGCTTGAGTGTCACTGCAATTGAAACACTGTGTATGTACTGTATGTCCCTGTGTTCTGTTTAGGAGGTTATGTTTAACTGAGAGGTGTGTTTGTTCTGCTATGCAAGATTTGCAAGGAAAGGGGGTCTAGGAGGGGCTTATTTAAGTTACTGGTACTGTATGTTGAAGTAAGGTTGTTTGCCTGTGAGTTTTAATGGTTTCATGTATGTTTCAGTGTTGAACACCGTCCTTGCTGTTCCACTACATTATATTCAGGTCCTGACTTGCATTAGAGCCAAATTTAAGTTCAACTTTTGTGTGCATGAGAGCACTTTGTGTGTGTCTGTAATTTTGTAAGTTTTTGACGTGCACATCTTTGCGAGAATCAGCATGTGTCAATTGATTTTAATCCAAAAATGCATAATCCTAAATTTCTTGACAGTATTTCCCAGTTAATTACCTCATGATTGTGAGACGGAGAAAAAATATGGAATGATTCTAAACTCCATGTCTTACACTGAGTACAGTACACTGTTGATCATTTCTCCGTCATATTTTTACCCATGAATACAATGTAATACATGTTACGATGCAAGTTTAATAGATAATTGTTCATGAGCAAGAACACTACTGGTTATGCCTTGTTTTGGTACAAAACTGAAAAAAAAAAATTCCCAAAAATGTTAAACTTTAAAAGAATTAAATCTATGAGTTGTCATTTAGAACATCGTTTTTTGCATTTGTCAGTCTTTAATCTATATATAAATTCAATATACACAACAATAAAGGTTCACAAGTTAAATGGCAGATAATCCGATTGAGTGCAATATGACAGGGGTCAGTTTAGTGTAAAAGCCAATTTGTTTTGTCTGTTCTGATGCTTATACTGAAGTGAAATGTCATGGTGAGCAAACCTGGCAACTTATACAAAGCTGACATTAAATAAAAAGATTTTTACAACAGTTATCAGAATGCTGCGTTTTGGTGATCAAATGTATTTATTCTGCGATTTATTTTGTACCCATTCCCATCATAAGTGCAGAACTAAGTATTTTTAAACACCACCTGTCTGCCAGGCTGAGACACCCCAATCCCTCCTTTGGGCCACAGTGAATACCACACCCTATTTTAAACCAGGACAGGGCTTTGCCCTGGTTCTTCTCAGACTGTATCGAGAAAAGAACTTACAGTTCCCACCTTATATTAGCAGTTTTTAAGTCTTATGTTGTATACTGACAATAGACCTGTTGCTGTGGATATTATTTAGTGTTATAGGCTAAACTAAGTTTAAAATATCTTCCTACTTTAGTATGATTTGGGACACAACTGTTACACACTACTGCCCCCTAGTGACTAAACAGAGTCAATGATGAAGATTTAGCTTGATTGCCAGTTGGCTTTTGGGCAGGTTTTACAATGGCTTGGAGCATAGATGACCTCACTATCCTAAGTGTCTCTGAAACACTGAATTATAACAAGTTTTGTTCGATCCTTCTTAAAAATAAGTTAATAAATTCACCTTTGATGCACGCAACTGTGCCCTTTGTGATGTAAATTTAACTGCAGACACTAGTACAGTGAATTCATAAACTTTATTTACCATATCATAGACAGATAAACATGATGGATGCATGTTTTTAGTATTCTTCTCCATCGTAGTCTTCGTCTGCAAGACTGTCAGCTCCAACCTCCTCATAATCCTTCTCCAGAGCTGCCATGTCCTCTCTGGCCTCAGAGAACTCTCCCTCCTCCATACCCTCACCCACGTACCAGTGGACAAAGGCACGCTTAGCGTACATCAGATCAAACTTGTGGTCAAGCCGAGCCCAGGCCTCTGCAATAGCAGTGGTGTTGCTCAGCATGCACACAGCCCTCTGGACCTTGGCCAGGTCTCCACCAGGAACCACAGTGGGGGGCTGGTAGTTGATACCAACTTTGAAACCAGTGGGGCACCAGTCCACAAACTGGATGGATCGCTTGGTCTTGATGGTGGCAATAGCTGCATTGACATCTTTGGGAACCACATCACCACGATACAATAGACAACAGGCCATGTATTTGCCGTGGCGTGGGTCACATTTGACCATCTGATTGGCTGGCTCAAAGCAGGCATTGGTGATCTCAGCCACTGAGAGCTGCTCATGATAAGCCTTCTCAGCTGAGATGACAGGGGCATAGGTGGCCAGAGGGAAGTGGATACGGGGATATGGCACCAA
>JAPSES010000236.1:20038908-20099158 GCA_029822895.1 Maxillicosta whitleyi
GGTGAGGGTATGGAGGAGGGAGAGTTCTCTGAGGCCAGAGAGGACATGGCAGCTCTGGAGAAGGATTATGAGGAGGTCGGAGTTGACTCCATCGAGGGTGAGGGAGAGGAGGAAGGAGAGGAATATTAAAAGGGAAACAAAGGCACTAGTTAAACAGGAAATAATTGATTGCAATGTGTTCTCAAATGCATTCCAAACAAATGTTTGTCTGTCAATTTCAAGTTGGCTGTTCAGAAATAAATCCTGAAATTGTCAAGTTTGGCTGTTTGAAATAAAGATCCTGTGACATGTGAACTTGTTTGTCTTTATTTTTCATAAACTATTTTCTATCAATACTCTAAGTGGGGACAATATATTGATTGTAAATGATTATCACAGCACATTTATTATGAATAATATAAACTGTTAATGGAATAAGAGGCTTCTAATTCTGGGTCAAGGGGAAGACTTGCAGGGTGTCTGGAACTCTGGATACTACTAAGGAAGTTCAGCATCAAACATGTGTCACCAGTCTGTAAAAAACAAAACGTGTTTATCTGGTTTCAACAAAGTTTATTGGAAAAACATCCAGGTTTATTCAAATTAACACTTGCACATTTGGTTCAAGGATTTATTATTATTATAATGCCAAAAATTGTTTGATTTAGTCTTTAGAAAAGAACCCTAAATGTTACACACTTTTTCTTTTAAACAAAATGTAAAAAAAAAAAAAAAAAAAACAGTATAAAAAGGCATCCTAGATTACAGTAACATGTGAATCAGTTGCTTGTTTTTCCTTTCGGTGAAGTCAGGCTGGTGGTTATTCACACTGGTTTGTCCTGCAGCAGAGGACAGTTGTCCACCACTCCCCGTCTGTTCAGGAGGCTCCAAAATATTGATGTTCCTGAGCATGTGTGAGGTCGGCTGGGCTGCAGACCTGCACAAAGATCTTCTTTCAAAGGACGGTAGGACTTAAAATACCTGATGAATAAAGCAAGAATCCACAAAAGTCATTTCAGGTACACTTGCCATTACATACTTTTCAAAGTAAATGTGCTTAGAATTTGTAAGAACAAACAAACAAAAACACTAATTATTTACTTGTATGAATATGCCACTATTCCTGCAACAAGAATGAACACCACAACGCCCAAAAGTATGGCAATAATGCCTGATGTGGACAGACCAGAGCCTGAAACAAGGATAACGCCACACTGTCAGAAAACATGATGCATGCACAGATAAACATAAAACTGGAAAATATATTCACTTATGTTCTATACCCATGCTGATGTTGAATTTGGCGCTGGTAACAGCTAAACTGACATCATTGGCCATTGACACATTGATGCAGTAGATGCCAGAAGCGTTGAAGAAATGTCTCAGCACCAGCTGACACTGCTTTGAGGGCTCCACCATGTTACATGTTGTGTGAAGTGGCCTCAGGCACTCAGCGTCCAGAATCACACTGCAAACCTCCTTTGGAAAGCTGAAAATAACACAATAATACAATAAAAATAATAATAAATATACATGCATATATATCTTTCAATGACCACTCACTGCTCTTAATGTATGCTATGTGCTACTGCTAATGCTAGGTACTATATGTGTATATATATCCTATATTATAAAAGGGAAGTGGACTTGTCTTGTGTGTGTCTCAGGCATCACGCAGAATCCAGAAAGAGCTGAATGCTGCAGTTTGGCACACTTACATGTTTTTGGTCAAGGAGGAGGCTAGCAAAAACAGCAAGTTGATAGGACCAATATTTTGGAAGATATTTGTAATTATGGAATTCAATGGCCAGTCACATGGCTATGCTCAGAATCATAGAATCATAATTGAAGTGGGTTAACTAGGAACAGATAAACCATAGGGTCACATTGCCATGGTGTCAGATTTCATGTGTAGAAACCGATGTGTCAGCTGAGAGGTTATTCAACTGAAAATGTCAGTGGAATTTAAAAAGAAAAATAAACAGTGAAGGAATGAACTGTATCAGAGCATCTAGAATCGGTGGCAACCAAAAGTCATTGACTGATATGAAACTGTTACAATACCTGTAAATCCTATCAATCCATGTAAATAATTGGTGTAAAATGCAGTTTGTCATATTTTCATGTCGTCAGATATGACTCATTTGGATGTTCAGAGGCTCTGAAGTGGACGTGAAAACACCGTCATCTTCTACAACACTGATTCACCAGTAAAAACCATGGAGTTGGATCAATGACAGTGGATGGACACATTGAGTTTATGTACAGTTACTGATAGATTTGTGGATAAAAAGTCACTTTTCTTCAGTTTTTTTTTTCTTCTGTTTTTATATAATTACCTTTGAATTTTGCTCTGTGTTCTCATAAACATCTAAATTAAATAGAGGAAAATACATAATCTACAGTTAAAATGCAGAGGATAATATAATAATAAATGGAGATAAATCACTTAAGAAAGGTTTAAAAGAGAGAAAAATAATAATAATTTGAGTACTGCCACAAAAGTAACTCTGGGGCTTTATAGGTTAAAATTAAAATGGTAAAATATAGGTAATTAAAATGGTGCAGTGCGTGAATATTCACCTTCCTTGGCAGGTAACAGTGACATCCAACACATTTTTGTCCATTTTAGGTGTTACCACCACGGCATTGTCCATCTGTACAATCTCAACTTTTTCAATGCCCTCTGAAAAGAACAACACAATTGATGTATTGATGTTTAGAATCTTTTTGAGTAAAATTTGTTCAATGTAGTAGTGACAATGAAGCTAAACCCACCAAACACTTCAATCCCAGTGCAGAAAGAGCCATAGCGATATATTACACAGTCATCATCAGTGGGGTTATTGTCGGCATCCCTTTTAGCAACCAAAACCACCGTCGCTTGGCCGGTTAGTGTCACTGTCCCCTTCACACCTGGAGATGACAAACAGCAGCTGAAGATACCCATGGAAATCTGGAAACTACTCAGCAAGCAAATCAGAATTCAAATTATAGTATAAATACAGCATGGTAAGGCAGCATTTCCTTAAACATTTACATCTTATTTACATTTGGATGATGCTCTTATCTGGGTTATCAGATAGTTCATCTACAGCAGGGGTGTCAAACTCATTTTAGTTCAGGGGCCACATTCAACTAAATTTGGTCTGAAGTGGGTCGGACCAGTGAAATAATAACATAATAATATATAAATAATATCAACTCCAAACTTTCCTCTATGTTTTAGTGCAAAAAAAGTAAAATGAAACGATGAAAATGTTTATATTTACAAACTATCCTTTCAAATAATGTGAATAACACGAACAAACTGGAAAAAATAAGTGTAATTTTAACAATATTATGCTTCAGTTTTATCATTTCCACATGTTCAGTATAACATACAGACACAGTGGATCTACAAAACGTTTAGTAACAGGAAGAATATTGTTAAAATTGCACTGACTTTACTGAACACACTTCAGGTTCTTTATATTTGTTCAGATTATTTACATTTTTGTGCAATTATACTTTGTTTTAGTGTCAATATGCGGAGAATATTTACATTTACAAAGAGAAAAAATTGGAGTTGTGAGTATTTATGGGTTATTATGGTAGTATTTTACTTTTCTGACCCATTTGAGATTGAATTGGTCTGAATATGGAGCCTGAACTAAAGTGACTGTCAATATCTTAATATCTTTTTTTTTTACATTTCACACATTCATCCCAAGGGCCGGACTTTCTGCATCAGCTGCAGGTGTAACAGCCAATAAAACCCAGGTCTACTTTGTACCTGCTGCAGACCCAGGTACAGCCTCACTGTTCACCGCATTGGCTGAATCAGCTGGGACGTCATTGTTGATGGGGGAGGGAGTCTTGGCTACTGTTTCCTGGGCAGATTGAGTCATCGTGGGGGTAGTAGAGGCCTCGTCCTCAGTGTTGTCCTCCTCTGTGTCAGATGGAAGCATGTTGACTTGTAGACCAGATGACTTGGTGGAAAACATGAGTGGAACAGCAGAGGCCAGAACAGGGGCTTTCACTGCACACAAAGAAGGATGTGTGATGTCAGTTTATTATAACATCATAATGGGACAAGTGTGGTTATAATGTGGGTGTATAGCAAAATAATATGTTTAAGGGCTTTTAGGTAAAAATTATCTGAGATATTTTGACCCAATATCCTGTCAAACTCTGTCTTTGTTTGCAAATTCACCTAATTTTCTATAACATACCATCAATACAAACTATGTTAATTAATAAATATTGCACTATGTTTGCTTATGTGCCATTAAAAATGATCTGTCAGTGAAGTTTGTTGTTTACATGATTGCAAATCATTGTTTTTGATTGTATTTCCACTATAGGATACTCAACTTTCTTTGTACAGGGGACACACTTTCAGAATGAGGTCAGGAGCGGCCATTTAATGCACAATATTATTAATAATGTTTAACAGATAAAATGATTAATCAATAAAAAATGTTCATGACTCAACTTTCTTTGAAATTATCAATTCCAGTTATTAATTAAATGTGATACTAAGGTCCATATGGTGTGACACATATAGATCTGATAATTTATTATATTTAATAGTGGTAAATTAATTTCAGGTGTAAATCTGAACCCATTTCCATTCATTGTTAATTCAATAAGTCCATAAGTTGAGTATTCCAGCATTCCAGTTTATTGTCCACCTGTGTCAAACTGCAAACCCAACATTTCAACCATATTGATTCTATAAATTTGTAGAGGTTTTCTTTATATAATATAGTTGTCTTGTTCATTTTTTGATTTTCTTTGTTGCACAGATATAAAGGTGAAATCAGGAATCTTATTTTAAATAGATTTTCATTACTTCCCATGTTTGTTCACACACATTTATTTAATTCTACACATTGCAAAATAATATCTCCCTCCATGCGGCACCATTTAACCCATAAAGACCCAGTGCTACTTTTGTGGTCTTTATTTAACCATTCTTAGATGATTTATCATAATTTGTTAGAACATTATCCTCTGTATTTTGCTTTTTTTCCCCCAGTGTAAATCAGGTATTTGTCCATATTTAATTCACTCATGTATATTTTCATTAAAGCTCAGATTAAAGTTGATTATTATAATATCAGAAATAGAGAAAACTGAAGAAAAAGTGAGTTTTTCATAAAATATATCATTAACTGAACATAAACCAAGTGTCTCAATCCAGTTAAATTGATCCAACTCCATGAGTTTTACTGGTGAATAAATATTGTAGATAGAAGACGATGGTGTTTCCATGGTAACATCTGAACATCTGATGACCATGAAAAGGTGTCAAACTGCATTTTACACCAATTATTTACATGGATTGATAGGATTAATGGATCAACAGGTATTAAACAGTTTAGATTAAGAGATAGTTGTGGACGCCAGTGGAGGTTAGGGTCTTTATGGGGTAAGTTTGGTCCATATCAGACACCATCTTTTTGTTACCTGTGGTGGCTTGATCAAGAGGGGGGACAGGGGTCCCAACAGGAGGGTCGCAGGCTTTATCTGGGATGACCGCCTGGATCACCACCTTCGGCTTAAAGGAGCCAGAGTTGATGTAGGTGTGGGTGACGGTCAGTTCTCTGGATATAAGGGCTCCACTCTCATCCCCAAAGTCCCAGTTGAAGGTGATGTCTGCATTGCTGAGGTACTCGCTGGGGTCGTGGAGGGTGATGGTGAAGGCAATTGCCCTGTTCTGGACGAAACGCAAATCTCCGGCCACAATGTCATTCACTTGATCCAAGGACACAGCAAAAGGGATTTGATCTGGGGGACAATAACAACTCATATTATAAAAAATAAAGATGAGTTAAGGCAGGGATGTCAAACTTATTTTAGTTCAGGGGCCACATTCAGTTATATTTGATGTGCAGAGGGCCAAACCAGTAAGATAATGACAGAATAATATATAAATAATATCAACTCTAAACTTTCCTTTATATTTTACAGTGAAAATAGTTGTGAAAATGTTTACATCTACAAATTATCCTTTCAAACAATGTGAATAATATCAACACTATAATCACTGTTATGTTTTAGTTTATCATTTCCATAACTTCAGATTGGACAGATACACAAAATATTTAGTCGCAGGTGGAATGTTATTAAAACTGCACATACTTCTCTTAAGACATTTCAGGTTATTCAGATTTTTTGTGAAATCTGAAGTGGGCCACACCAGTAAAATAATAATATAATAATATATAAATAATCTCAACTCCAAACCTTTCTCTGTTTTAGAGCAAAAAAAAAAGTAAAATTACATTATGAAAATGTTTACATCTAGAAAACAATGTGAATAATGTGGACAAACTGGAAAAAAAAAACTGTAATTTTAATAATATTATGCTTCTGTTGATCATTTACACAGGTACGTTATAACATACAGATCACGGTGGATCTACAAATACACAAAACATTCAATAATAGATAATATTGTTAAAATTGCATTTCTCTTAAAATATTTCAGGTTGTTCATATTTCCTCAGATTATTCACATTTTGCGGAATTATACTTTGTTTTTGTGTAAATACATGGAAATTTTACACAGTTGTGAGTATTTTTTTTAGATATTATAATAGTATTTTACCAATTTCACACTTGAAATTGAATTGTTCTGTCTATGGAACTGAACTAAAATGATTGTTAATATCTTAGTTTGATTTTAGCATTTCACAAAGTCATCACAAGGGCCAGACTGGACCCTTTGGCAGGTCGGATTTGGCCCCCGAGCCGCATGTTTGTCACCCCTGGTATAGAGCCTACAGTAAATACTAACCAGTAATAGAGAACTGAGTGGAGGCGTATCCCAGAGGAATGAACTTCTCTTTGCTGCGATAGTGATAGATCACAATGTCCATGGTGTAGGAGCCCAGTGGGATGTCATCTGTGCTGATGGTCAGGGAAGAGGAGGGGCCGTCCGACACCTGCCAGTACTGACCTGCCAAATGGGCACCCAGAGAGTGTTCAGTGAATTAGAAAGTAAATACATGCAGTAAAAGTGATGAGGAAACACATACAGTACTGTGCAAAAGTCCTAGGCAGCCTTTAACTTTGTTGTTTTTGCAGGATAGTAACGTGCATTTGTAACAATAAATATATGCACAGTATTGAAACACACACAAAAGAAAAAAAAATCTGATCTTATTAGTTTAATTCTGCAGGTAAAGTCAATATGAGTGTGCTTTGGTAAATCTCCAGTGCCCTTGGGAGGAGTGTCTACATGTTTTCTGAAATAATCTGGTGTATTTCAAATCAAGCTTCCTCCAGAAGGTCCCGGAGGGTTTCATGTTCTTTTATTCTTTGGTTTGTCCAGATAATCCCATACAGCTTATATAATAGCATCATCCATGTTTTTTTAGACAAAAAGATGAAAGACTATGAAAGCCTCTGGGACATTCTGAAGACATTTAATACAGTAAAAACACGGCGGCCCAAGAGAGTTGAAGATTTATTAAATCCAACTGGAGGTCACATTTAATGCTGACATACCTGCAGAGCCTGTTTAGTGTGTGTGTGTGTGTGTGTGTGTGTGTGTGTGTGTGTGTGTGTGTGTGTGTGTGTGTGTGTGTGTGTTTCAATACTGAGTATGTATTTCCTGCTTATTTCTTGTTAGATACAAATGCACAACAAATACAACCCCACAAAAACAACACACTAAAGACTTTTCACCGTTTAGAACCAATGTGAATATGAAGTATATATAAGTGTTAAATCGCTCATCTGGAAGTATACCATTGCTCATTTTAATAATAGTACTTTTAAAGAATTACTAATGGGTAACAGCTACACACTAGAAAATAAAGAATGGAAAATGCTCTTTAAAAATCCAACCACTTTAGGTACAAAAATCAGGGTTTTCACATATTTCAAGGGTATTAGGTGTGATATTATTAAGATTTTATTTGATCTTGTGCATAATTTTACCAATTTTATTGTCTGAGTTGAACAGTTAATCAAATCATCAATGAAAATGTCAGCCTCTGCAAATAATTAATCTCTGAATGTTCAGTCTATAAAGTGATATTTTGGGTTCACTGACACTAACCACAGAGGTATAGTGGAGAACATGCAAAATGAAAGGAGAAGAAATGTGTGTGGTTGAGTTGAATAAAAAACATATTCCATAATGTTCAGTAATAATAGAATTTTCCTTTGACTCAAATGATAATCACATGATGGAGTACTGCCATGACTGGCCCCTCCGTCATCAGCCTGGTTCAAAACCCTTAAAAACCCAAACATCCAACAGCAACCAAAAGCATCTACTGATCTAATAATACTGATCTGATATAAAATACATTTTGTCATCTTTTCATGGTCATCAGATATGACTCATATGGACGTTCAGAGGCTCTGTAGTAAACGAACGTGGCAACACCTTCTTCTACAATTCTGACTCAGCAATAAAACCTGTGGCGTTTAATAAGTGACAGTAGATGGAGACATTTGATTTATGTTCAGTTATTAATATCATTGCTGAAAAACAACAAAGTTCTTTTTTTTTTCAATATAATAATTCTCAACTTTAATCTGAGTGTTTATGAACATTTGCATGATCAGTAAAGTAAGTTTAGGAAAGTACATGATTTTCACTGAAAAAAATGCTAAATACAGAAGATTAGATTATATTATATTCTAAATAAATAATGATAAATCATATATATAAATATTTGAACTGCCTTTTTGGGTTAATCCGTACTCATACAAGATACAATAAAATGAATAAAACCATGAATCAAAATCAAGGGCACCTAAGTGTTGTAATGAAAACAATAAAAACCCTGCAACAAAAGAACTCATGTGGATAAATGGAGGTCATGTGGCGTCAGACGTCTAAAGTCCTGCAGGAAACTTTGAATATTTGCTTTGACTTTTTTTTTTTTTTGGTGGAGCAGAAATAAATGAAGTGTAAGTGAGTAATCATATGAGTAATCTGCTCATATGATAAGGCTCATATTTAATCCACCTCAGGTCATATTTCAGGTCAGGACATGTGTCATAATAAACTCCGTGACCCCCCCAAGATCAACAGAAGGAATGCAAGACTAGACCTACCCCAGGTTTTCCACACAAAGACGTAGCTCGGCTTCTTGTCCTTCTTGAACGGTGTCCCATCAGGGAAAACAGCCTCCCAGTCTGTGTTCTGAGCTGGGTACACTGGGTCCGACTCAAAGTACTTTGTTCCTGTATAGACATGGAGAGATTACTGTTAAAATTATATGTGTTTATGGTGGTTTATGACTGTTTACCAGTATGTGCTACTGGGTGAATTTACCGTTGATGATACAGTCTCCAGCCCAGACAACATCTCCGTTCGGCTGCACCTTCTGGTTGTGTGGAAACTCCAGGTCGATGGTGAAAGTCACTTTAGCTCCAGTCAGAGTTGGGGAGTCGTTCCCAACATTGAAGGTCACTTTTCCACCTGAATGAAGCACACAGGAAATAAATTATGGAAAAGGTTTAAAAATATTTGGTTTCAAATTAAGTTTTTAACTGCAGTAACATATTTACTGAAATATAAGTAAGTTTATGGTATATTATTTAGTATTTATATTTAGTATATCTGTGCCATCAGATACTGAATAGCTGTATTTTACAAAGAAAAAAATTGATAGATGTATTTCATAATTTGAATTGTTTGTAGTTATTATATATTTCTTTGAATAGTTGAATTTCACATTTTTTACACGTAGAGTTTCCTAATCTGAATTCAATTATTAAAACAATATTTTTAATTCAATATTCTCAAATAACGTGCATTTCAAATTCAATATAAAAATATTTCGATATAGCATGAACATCTTGACCAGATAAAACCAATGGAGTAATGAGCCACTTTATCTAACTTTCACCCAATCGTGCGTTGCACTGAAGATCAGGTGATCATCTGGATGTGACACAGGAATGGTTATATTTAAATATACACCTATTAAAAAAATTTTTTTAAGTGCAACTATTCAATATCTGATGGCACTGGATTACTTCCATACACAATGTATATAAAACACAATAAAGGTCAGTCCTAAAACCATACATAAAACACTAAAGTAAGAACATATATCAAATGCCATCATTAATTTAAATGGTACTAAAACTATAACAACAATGTTCCTTAAAAGCACCTCAAAGCAGAACCCGATTAAATCAATTAGAAAAACATCTATATGCAGATTTATCATTTTCCTATTCTTTTGAAATTACTTTCAATGTATTTAAAGCGACATAAGCACAGAATACATTAAAAATATGATACTATACTACAGCACACATTTACTCTATAGTACGCTGTTACCCATAAAATTAGAATAATTTTGTTTTCACTCACATTCCTCACTTTATTCCTATTTATACACATCAGTAATCACCCTGGACCTAGTGCAATGGTTACATACTGAAGAATAAATCACGCTGTTACAATCATTCCATGAGACCAGGGAAAAGCATTTTATTCCAACTTAATGGGCAATGGTGCGTATAGTAAAATGATCTGAAATGGACTCTTCATGAATAAACTACATCATTATAATGCTTTTGCATATGATATAAAAAATCAATAAAATAAAACAAAAAATGTAAGTTATAATAATAGAACTTCTACTTATAATAGTATATTTTTGTATATTTCTTGCTATTTTACAGCCTCTTAACACTTTCTCCACCTTTTTGTCTGTATATTATAACACATTATAAAAATGTTTTCACTAGTGTATTCATCTCAGATATGTAAGCAGCGCATGAATCAGTATGAGATGTTTGATGCGACTTTTGCAAAGCCCTGGTGTAGTTGCATGAAGTAAAAACATAAGCGCTTATTCATTAGATTATTGAATATTATTTGTGTTAACCATACCTTTCCAGGAGTCTCTGTATCGTGGGTCTCCGTCTTTCCAGATCGGATACATCTTAGTGTTCCATGATGGATAGCGAGTGAAACGGTTTTTTGGCTCTGAAATTAAAAAAGCACAATAAATACACATACAGACATTTTATAACTTATATTAGTAGTTGCATGAATATACATAAATTTATACATGATTTTGTCGTCTACTTCTATGGTATTGCTATTAGCTATTTATTATTAATGCCATATATTTAACATTTCTCTTAAAAAAATGCACCAGTAAAGACGTGACAGAAGGTAAATTTGTTCATATTAATCATTTTAATAACTCATAGTCTGTATAAATCTCTGGTTTCCTCCAATCTCTCTCATGTGATGCTCAGCTGAATGTAAACGGATCAAACATGAAACCTATTATTTCACTCTACATTTGATTTATATTCAACTGCTGATATTGAATAAGTTTAACAGTGACCCACACTAACCAATGAAGTCAGTACAAATAGAAGACTAATGGATCAACTACATATCTGCGTGTCTTAAAAGCACGTTTCTTATCTTTTATGTGTTTGTCTTTTCCAGAATGTCTTTGAAACAGGATTAAAACTGATATTGCTTTGCTTTACAGAGGTCAAGTCTGTGCCGTTTCCATTCACGCATGGTTGAACAGAGAGGTCATGGGAAAGACCTGAAACTATATCATGAAATAGGCTCTCTGAGGAGAAAAACACACTAAATTAAAAACATATAGCACCTACAGAAACCTGGACATAACTTAAATACACCCAAATAACTCAACAAGAAGGATGTTCAATCCTTTATGCATTTATTCTCTTTTAACAGAACAGAGTTATAGATCATTATGCACCAAAACAAACTCATTTATATGTTTTAAAAGAAAACAAAAAAAGTCTTCAACTTTCTGTTTAATCCGAGGTCCTTTGCTGTGTATAAATCCTATATCTGAAGTATCAAAATCTCCTGCATTTTGTTCCTTTTTCTCCTCTAAAATAAAAAAAAACAACTTCATCATTCAATTCATCACTTACTTGCAGCAGCGTACGAAGCCACCACCAGCAGCACTAGCAGCACAACGGGCGTCCGCATTGTCACTGCACCTCCTGTTTATGAAATATCCCTTTTGTGAGCAGTAGGCAACAGAAAACAGGCTTTATAACCTTTCTAAAGTTTGACCTCTTGGAGTGTATTAGTAGAAGAAACACCCCGCTCCTCCTCCAGAAGCCCCACAGCTCCTCCTACATAAAGATTTAGGGGTGCCTGGTCTCTAGTCTATACTGTGTATTTACAGTAAAACCATGTTTGGAGGATTAGACGAATATACAGTAGAGAAAGCTCCATATAATCAACAAAAAAAAAAAATCAGCATTTTCACACATTTGCATGGCAACAGGCTGGATCACGAGACATATTTATGTCTGCATTAGTGTATAAAATGCATCTACCTATGTATATTTGCATTCCTTTATCCCATAGTTTAACATATATGTATATAGCCTAATTTATGGGGTATTAATGGTTTTCATATTGGAGTGAATATTTACAATCAACTGCAAAAAAAAAAAAAAAAAAAAGCAAAAACATATTACTCTATATTGTAACTCAGACAAGACTCTGTGCAAATTCGTATTTTAGTCATGAGGGCTTTTGGCATTGTAATTTTTGGGCTTTGGTTGCTAACTCCATGGAAAAGAAAGCATGTGCTCTCAAATACAATGATCACCTAAATCTGTGTTAAGGTCATCTGACCCATTTTTGGTCACCTCTCTGAGCGTTTCTAATTATGCGCGGATTTACACCGAAATTCATGCAGCAACTGATAATTATCAACATCATGGAAAAACAATATAAAATGAAAGAAATGATATTCACATATGTTATCTGATATGGAAACAGTTCCAAATCCTGCAGTGATAATGATAAATATCTGATATATTACAGTGTGGTTTGGAGCCTCAGCCTTTAATTTCTGTGTCATTGAAACAATAAGTTGCACACACTGCTTAGAAGGGCTGTACTTGGGGGAAAAAATGGGAGGAATGTCATGTTAATGAGGATTATTGAAGCACTTGTGACTCCTTAAATTCATCCGGCTTTGTCCTTCTACCCCCTGCTCTCTAAAGTCACTGTGTTGAAGTTTTCTTTTTTTTTGTCTCTATATCATATGCCAAACTGTGACGCTTGTTAAACCTCTTTCAAACAATGTCAGCATTCATAACAAATCCTATTCAGACTGTTTCATCTGTTGTTAAGTTCACCATGACCCCTGTAACTGCACTCCATCTTAAACATATGTGGCTACTTCAACATTCAACAGATACATATCAGAGGTGATGATGGATTGCTTTTTAAATGTCCATTTCCGATCATATTATATCAAATGTGATAACTTTTAAAATAAGGAAGCAAAGTATATTTACAGTTGCAAATTTTTAATTGAAATATGTTTTTAAAATGTAATCAAATGCACTTAATGTAATGAGAAAATCAGATTCAATACCTGTTAAATATTTGACAGATTGTTTGTATTCAACCATCATATTTATCATTTAGGTCAACTTCAATTTACTTCAAAATTTTTAGTATGTTTTTGATCATTATAGAAGAAATGTAATAACCAATAATATTAGATGTTACTTTTTATTTACTAACCCTTGACTTTAAAAATGTCAGTAACTTTGAGCACTGATGTTATGAACAATCAACAACATGTATTTTTGGCCTATAAAGTATTTTATTTTTCAATGTTTATAATTAGTTATTCATCCTGTGGTAGTCACTGTGTACTTGTTATCCTACTTCTCTGGACTAAAGATGTTTTTTGGTATTTCCTTATTTAGTCCATCCTGATTTTACTATAAGCAAAAATCAAATCTTATTCTTATTATAATATTTTATTTCCAGATTTTTTTTAAAAATGTAACACTGAAACGGCAAAATTTTTTAAATTCAACTTAACATTTGTTAAAGCTACGTTTAGTAGTATGCGTTCAATCACTCAAGACTCAGTTTTATGGCCTAATATTGTACATTTTGTTATGATTGTGTTACATTAGACATATCAGGGTTCACATAACAAATTATTGAATTGAGAAAACCAATATTTATGGTTACTGTGTGCAACCATGATATACACCTTACATACATGCATACATGCTGATTTTTGAGGAAATTGCAAGGATTTCTTAATTCTTTTCCAGAGCTGTATGTATACATTTTAATAATTCTGACAATTATAAATCAGATTTTTTTAGATGCTGTGGTGAGACAATGTTAACAAAAATAGTCCAGATGTAGGAGGAGCTGTTGGCAGGATTTAGGACAACACTTTATGGCATTCTCCTCCAGGAAGCTTGTGTTCTACCCATCCAGTTTTCCTGGTTCTTCAACAGTAAGTACAAAAATGTAGCAGTCTAACGCCACACCTAATAATTAATTATGTTCATTATGTCACCACATTATTTTTTGTATATAGCATTATTATTATTATTATTATTATTATATTATATTAGTATTATTATTAGTGTTATTATTAGTGTTATTATTATTATTATATTAGTATTAGTATTAGTATTAGTATTAGTATTAGTATTAGTATTAGTATTAGTATTAGTATTAGTATTATGTGATTCGTTGTTTGTTCGCGGTTTAACTCGGTGTGCAGTTCACCAGTCTGGCCACCAGGGGGCGGTGTGAAAGCCCAGGCATGGGAGTGGAGGTTTTCAGAAGTAGAGCAGCGACAGTTTGATTGGAGGAAGTAATACATCAACAAAGAAAGATGGCCGAAGTCATAGAACTGCAGAAGCTGAAGGTTGGTAGTGGCGTTAATATCTATTTTACTACTTCATTTAGCTCGGGTTTATTAATAGGCGTGTATTGTAGTCGTTGTTAGATACAAATCTACACTCTGGTGTCTCAAAGATGTGGGATGTGGGTCAAACTGTGGCCGCGGGGAGATGCCGCGGCCAACCGGCGTGTGTTCACGCTGTTCATTCAGCTGCGTAGCTAACTCAACCTAGCTAACGAAAATTCATTTAACCGGGCACTAAACGATAAATTATCGTTATGGGTAGCTATAAGGGAGTTTCAAATGAGCAGAAAATATGAAATGTAATAAATGTGTTAGATGTAGTAGACTCGTGTGGATCTGTAAACTTCTATTTGACCTCATTCAATGTTATGATATACATTAGCATCATTCTATCTTTACTATATTCACTTTATTTAACGCTAACACCTAAAGCTTCGACATTCAGTTTATTGGTAAATAGATTTATAATGTCTACAAATAAGTATTTCTAAGTCTCCGTATTAACATACAGCCCAGATAGATATACAGGACATATGTTAGAAGTATTAAATGGTATAATAAATCAGACCAACGTGCTGATAAAATAATGACTGAGAAGCAAATATGTTTGCTTACTAAAACACTGTAAATGAGCAAAAGTGCTTTCAAGACAACCAGGGCTTTTATCCGCCACACAAACTGGTCACAAAATGCGTAGCTACTGTCTCAGCTGAATACTTCTCTTAGATAGCATCTGAAACCAAAACGAGACATGTTATTTCTACAAATGATGCACAAGTGCTCCATTAAGAGTCTGAGTGGGTGGCTTGCAAATATTTTATTGTAGGAGATCATGGTTAGCTCTAAGTCTGTAAAATGAGTTTGCCCAAGTGATAATATAAGTCTATCAGTAGACAGCAAACGTTTCCAGTGTTCTGATATTTACCCCCGAAGGGGAGGCAAGGGGTATTGTTTTCGGTTTGTTTTGTTTCTTTGTTTGTTAACACTCTAGCAGCAAAACTATTGGTTGAATTCATACCAAATTGGGTTTATAGATTTTCCCGTCACCTGGAATAGATTAGATTACTTTTGGGGGAAAGTAGGTCATAGTTGTTATTTTTTGCGAATTTTTCAAATCTTTTTTCGTCATTGGCTTATAATGGATTGAATTTCAAATGTCTATAAAAATGTAATTGTTTTTTTTTTTTTAAATTTACTTCAAACTTGGCATATATATGCGGACATTAGCTGTAGTGGTGCCAAAATAAGCTGCAGTCCATGTGAGGGGCACAGTTTGTTGAGCCTGCCTGGCACCACTTGTTTTGTAATGAAAACAGTTTACACTAAAGTATGATCTCTAATTTGTTCTTTTTGCATAAAATACAATGAATTTGTTTTTTTGTTTCAGCTTGCTGAACTGAGGCAGGAGTGTGAGGCCAGAGGCCTGGACACCAAGGGAAATAAGGGAGAGCTCATCGCCCGACTGCAGGCTTATCTGGAGGAGCACGGTGAGGCTAAATGCACAACATTCAAACCTGCATGCAACCACAAGAGATGCTGTTGTTTGTGCTGAAAAGCCTGGAATCACTTTAATGTGTTATTTTTTTTCCTTTGTATATCATTAATGGGATTTGTCCAAACAGAGGAAGACGTGGATGTGGATGATGTGCTGGCAGAAGATGCAGAGGTAATGTGTTGGTACATCATAAATGTTTCACCTGTCAATATTTGCATTATTTGAACATCTGCAAAACCATTCATGTGCTGATTTATGTTCTGTCCTGTTTCAGGACTTTACTAAAGTTGAAAGTGCCAACAATGTAAAAGTCAACCAAGAGTCTAATATGCCTACATCAGAGGAGTAAGTGTGCATTTGTTCAGTCTACATGCTGTATTTCTGATTCTTAAACAACTGTGTGTTATTTAAATATTGATAACTTACCCAATGTCTTCAGCAAGATGTGGAAATATAACAATACCAAGAATATTTCATTACTATATTTTGTTTTTTCAGACCTCCCAAGACCGTGGTGAAAATTAACCCTCCGTCATCTGCCACTGAAGTATGTATCAGATTTTTAAAAGCTTAAACCACCACCAGTGTGAATGTGAGAGCGAATGAACAAGGGATCAATGTGCTTTGGCTGTCTGGAAAAGTGCTATAGAAATCTTTTATTATTATTTTTATTATTATGAAATGTGAAGTGAAAATCTGCTATGTGTGGATTTTAATACATGTATCACTCACATTTGTTCATATTAATGCAATCTTCTGTAAAACATATTTCAAAAAGGCCTGCCCTTTCTGTCTGCATCTGCATACTGTATATTGCATCATAATTTCTAACCTTTGTCAAACAGAGGCTACAGAAGAGAGCTGAACGTTTCAACCTTCCTGCTTCATCTGAAAGTAAGAAGGCCGTCCGTGCAGCAAGGTTAGTGTAAGCTGAGGTCATTGTATGAGGGTCATTTAAAGATTATTTGCACATTTGCTCACAGTCTTGTGGTGGCCACACCATTATGTTACACTTATCCTGAATTCCTTTTTTGTTAAAAGGTTGTAACAGAAATATCTGTGTAGCTAAAATCATTCTCATGCTATTTTTTTTTTTCTTCAGGTTTGGTATGCCTGCTGATACTTCAAGTCCCTCTCCAGGTTTGTTTTTGCTTTTCGTTTTACTAAATTGACATTGTGTGCTTTTTAATGCAGTAACAAGTAAGCTATAGCAAAGCTGATGTTACTAAAATGAAACAAAAACCATGGCGTGCTACAGTAATATTCATAATGTATCATGTTGTAACCAGATTGGTAGCTGGTCCTCACTCAGGTTTATTAATTTCATCCCATACAGGTGTTGTCGTGAACAGCAAAGCTGCTGTACGTATTAATGAAAATGTTTTTTATCATCACCATCATTTACCAGACACATGTCTTGATTGACAACATAATGTTAAATCGGTTCATTTTGTCTCTTAGGTTAATGTTGAACAGCTGAAGAAAAGAGCAGAGCGATTTGGTGTGAGTGTATCATCCATTTCACAAAAGGTAATCACGTCTATGATGTCAAGAAAATCATGGAAATGGTTAACTTTGGGTTGTAAATAACAATTCTGAATTAGCTAAAGACAAGAAAATCATCAATATGTGACATTTTCAAAAGCCTCAACTAGTGACATTTTTGTCATTTTCCCTGAAATGTTTAACTTTGCAGCTCAAGTTGCCTTTTTTTTAAAATGAAAAATAGTAGTTAATATCTACTTAAATACCTTCGTTTCTCTTTTTTTAGGTAGGTTTTCAGTTTCCTCTTCTTATTATTCTGATATTAAAGTGTTACTGTGTTGTTTTCCAGCTTGAAGAGGATGAAAAACTAAAAAAGAGGAAGGAGAGGTTTGGAATCTTAACAAGTTCAGCTTCAGGTGGTGGAGATGATGTCGAGGTAACTGTTTTCATCCCCTACCTTTTATTAAATTAATATTAGTACACATTGGTTGTTTACAGTATCATGTAAAATGTGAAAATTAATGTTGCTTTTTTCCCCCCCTTTTTCATCAGGCCAAGAAAATGAAGCGTGCAGAAAGATTTGGAAAAGTGTAAATAATGTTTGGTCCAATGGTTTTTTTTTTTTGTTTTCGTAAAGGGTTTTCATGACAGTAAACCGTGATTCCCAATGACAACAATTGTTACTAATAGGATTTCTTATTCATCAAAAGTACACCGTAATACAGTCACAAATAGGTGAGTTAGATCAGATTGTGAGTTATTTACTGAAGTCATTGGATGATTCTTAAGAAAACATCAATTGATTGCCTTTTTTTTTTTGTTAATATGAGTTAATGTAATTCTGATCTTATTGTTTATTTAGCATTTCTATCTAATTCACTGTGTTTACCAGAGAGGCTAACCTGGAACTACTTTTAGCTGTACTGTGTTAACCGTGTAATGTCTTTACTGTGAAGCAGATACAGAAAATGTTGAGTTAAATATAAGTCATATTCACCAATGGCTGATATCTTTTTTTCCCTTAAAATTAAGTCTACTTTTAGATGTGGTTTTTGGTATTTTACTTTGATCAATGGATTAGTGTGAATAGACTGAGTGACTAGGCTCTTACTTGATGAATAACTTAAGCAATAAAACACAGTAGGAAATGTAAAGAGTTGTGTAACAACAAAACAATGTCTGGAGTAAAAAAGAAGTTGTTGGGTTTTTTAGAAGTATAAAAAAAATGTATATCTTACTAATGAAAATAACTCACCTATTTGTGTGCTCTGTTGTACATTTGATTTATCGGATAACACGTTTTCTTTTGGAGAATCCACTGGTAAACTGCTTCAGTTATCTGACATGTTATCTGTCCAGTTTTATAACGTGATTTAAAATAAATTGTTTTCAACTTTTTAATATCTGCTGTGTTTGAGTCTTGCTTCCTGAAACAACATGGAAAAACTCAACTGACCTGCCATTATTATGTAGACTACAAAGTCCAATGAAGTATCGTATTATATAGTTGTGAAGTTTCACCATTCACTCAATTCAGTGCAGCAGCTACTTGAACGATAGATGGTTCCATCAGTTTATGGTCATTTGCTCAGTGTTTATTTTCCTTTTTTGTCTAAATAGAATTGGTAGTATTGGTATTTCAATATAAATGCACAGCCTATTGCAAATGAACAATATCTGAGCTAAAAGACTGAACTCAAAGTGTTGTTTGTAATTTATTTAACACATGGGGTGTCAAACTCATTTTAGTTCAGGGGCCACATTTAGCCAAATTTAACCTGAAGTGGGCCAGACTAATAAATAATGTCAAGTCAACACTTTTCTCCATGTTTTACAGTAAAAAAAATAAAAAATACAATTACATTATAAAATGTAAACATCTACAAACTATCCTTTAAAACAATGTGAATAATGGAAACAAACTGAAATGTCTTTAAAAAAAAATAAGTGCAATTTTAACAATATTATGCTTCAATTTATCATATTAACACAAAATGATTAATAACAGGCAGAATATTGGTAAAATTATACTGACTTCTCTTAAGACATATCAGGTTGTTTAAACAGTATTTGTTCAGGTAATTTTTTTAATGAGAAATGATATTTTTTTGTGTGTAAATACAGTAAAATTATATGAAATTGTTTGCATTTACAAAGTCAAATGTTTGGAGTCATTATCAGTTATTATAATTGTATTTTACTGATTCAACCCACTTGAGATGGAACGATTGAAATGTCTGAATGTTGAACCTCAACTAAAATGATTCATTTCCAGAGTAATTTTTGCATTTCACACATTCATCCCACGGGCCAGAATGGAGCCTTTGGCGAGCCGGATTCCCTGATTTAACAAGTATATGTGGGGGAGAGATGCATTGGACATACTGACATTGCAATACTGATTTTAAATGTATTTACTATGCTACTTTACTACCACCACTACTGACATGTGTTGTACTTGATCTGCAGAACCCTACCTTTGTACACCTTTGACTTGGTCAGATTTTATGAGATTTGTAGATAATTCCGGGCCCTGTGGTAATACTGAGTCATCCATGGTTGTTCTTCATATGTAAACTTAAAAATATGTAAGAAGCTATGTTAAAATTTGTACATGTCAGTATCGCATTTTCCTGACAGACAATCAAAAGATGAATACAAAAAAGATATATACTGGGGAAATAAGAGCACATATCAGAATTATATCACTGATACAAACTGATCAAATCAAAAGGACAATTCTAGATTTTTTTTTGTCACTCACATATTCAAAGACTTCCTGTTGTACATGTTTTATCACACATAAATATTAAGAAAACATTTTCCCGTTAGATTTAGATGAAAAGTAAAAAATAAAGAAAAGATTTAGATGAAAAGATGTTAATATAATGTAACGAGTGGCATCACTTTCCAAAATGTAAGGAGTAGAAGAAAGTACAGATAACTGCCACAAAATGTAGTGAAGTAAAAGTAAAGGTATGCATTATTATTTTTACTTGTACAAATACAAAAAAAACCCCAAAAAACTTAAGTACATTAACAAAGTAAAAATACTTTGTTACATTCCACCACTGAGGAGGATAGACATTCCACAAGTGATGACTAAAATGGTGGCTATGCAATTCATTTAAAAGAAACGTTTTAAATGATGTGTAAAAAAAAAAAAAAAAAAAAAAAAACATCCAAAAATGTCCCCCAAAATTCTGAATATAATAACAAAGTTTAATACATGTTTAGTGTCTTGGTCTCTGCAGGAAATCATTTTGTATTTTGATACAAATTATGGAGATTTTAGAATGATGTCATGAAATCACGACCTCCGCCCATCTAAAGCCCCTCTTCCCACAGTCAATCAATCAACCATCCATTCATTCATAGGGTCACGGGGGTGGGGGGGCTATCCCAGGTATCGATGAGCGAAGTCGGGTTACACCCTAGAACACTCATCAATCAATCAATCAAATTTTAATTATAAAGCACCAAAGCATAACAAAAGACATATCGGGACACTTTACTGGTCGAAACCAGACTCCACTTGGTTATGTAAGATGTTTGCAGGGACGTAAACGCCGTTGAAGGGTTTAGTTGTCTGCACAGACTGCTGCATGGTGTTTCCTGCGACATCTACCGTTCATCGCGAGAATTACAACGAGAACTACGTTCTGCCCGGCGTGACGTCTGTTCCTGTGACGCGCAGAAATTTTAAACTCTCGTCCTTCTCAGTGATGGCGGCTGCGTTTCGTTCTCTCCCTACGAGCTGTAATAACAAATGGTACTACACCCGGCAACAGATCGACAACAACCCATCTCGGCGAGCTGGACTGGATCCTGACAAGGAACTGTCCTATAGACAACAGGCGGCGAACCTTCTCCAGGACATGGGACAGCGGCTCAATGTGTATCTTTTGTCGAGTGCAAGTAGCGTCTCACCCAGACAACATTAGCCTGCTAGCTAGCGAAGTTTAGCTTTTCGTGAAGCCGGTTCTTCCGAAAACATTTCTGGCGGTTGTTATTGAGTTTCGTTCAATGACATGTAACTTACTGTTGTGTTTTCAAATTCGAGGAGTCAATGGCTTATGGGTTTTCTCTGTGTGTGGTAGCGTGCTATTGTTAGCTTACAGCGGCGTAGTAGGCTACACGGCGGCCACGAAGGCCTATGCGGTCGGCAGGCCTTTAGGACATTAGCACTAGCTTTGGTTTGTCGTGTAAACATTTTTAGACAAAGTACACTAATGAAAATGTGTTGTGTGTTAACATAATACTTTCATTAGTATTCGCCAGTTCTCTGACTTTCATCGGCTTTTTTGTCTTGAACATGTATTTTGTGCACGTTGTGCCCGGCTATGCTGTATTAACAGTATACTGCGTTAGCTGGAGAATCACCTTTGTTATTCTATTACTAACACTATGTTAATTTGGATGGCAAGGGTTTCTTGAGGCGTAAACAAAGTAAAAGCCTTTAGATTATGCTTATTAGGACAATTTTCCTACCATAACTCTTTTACAACAGATATTGCAGGTGATATGTAGGGCAATACACTCCGATACATTGTCCTTAACCAATATTTACCAGATCCCAACTTACAATTAATACAGCCATTGTGTACATGCATCGATTTTACATGGTCCAGTCTTTCACCAGATTTCACAGAAATGTAAGTCATATGTTTGAATTATCAGAAATATTGTAGACCAAATGGCATTATATGGATATTTATGATCTGACATTTTCCCTACTATATCATTTCCAGGTTATTGCTCCTGCAGCACTTTTTCTTGCTGCAAAGGTTGAAGAGCAGCCCCGGAAACTGGAGCATGTTATCAAGGTGGCCCATGCATGCCTCAATCCTCAGGACCCTTCACCAGATGTACGCAGTGATGTAAGTGTTGGGGTGTTGTAAAAGCTGATTTTATTTGGGCTTTTCCCCTTCTAATACCATTTGGCAGGATAGTGACTTTTTCTGCAATCCTGTGTGGTCTGAGGGAGTATGAGAAACCATAGGATTTATTGAAAACAAACATGCTCATCATCTTATGACAAATCTGATATTCTTTTCTAATCAAATAGGGCAAAATCAGAAAATGCGACTGGGGTTTAAGTCAACAGAGTACTGTATATGATATTTAGCAGTTGTAAGACAAGAGCAACCATACCTGCTTTACAACTTCGATAATTTCTCTACTCTCTTATAATGCATTGTCAGCTGTATTTGACAATGTTGGTTTACTATGTATCACTACAACAGCTGTACAAAGGCCAATGACTGGACCTGTTAAGTTGCATTAAAGACTTTTGGGTGCGCCGTCCCACACTTTCAAGACATGTCCATTTGCTCTTGTTTGACATTGGATAGAGGCATCCCAGTAAGTAATGTGCCTGTCCTCTCAACCTCAGGCCTACCTGCAACAAGCCCAAGACCTGGTCATTCTTGAGAGCATTATACTCCAGACCTTGGGTAAGTTGGGAAGGAAGAACTGGGTCCTTTTTATTTCCCTCCAGAAACATGTGTGCATTTGAAAACATTGTTAATCTCTTCTACTTTTGTCCACAGAAGCCAAATGTGTGGTTAGCGCTACTGGAAAGTGTCATTAAGGGTTTATATTTTAGCTACTTCCCAACTGCACATTTGTCATGTTTTCTATCTTTGTTTCATGTCATTCACTTAACAGTGCCGCCTTTTCATTTTACATTCCCCTTTGTCATCATTCTAAATTTTTGCAAAATCTGTCATTAATGTTTTTAAATTGTCCAGGATATTAGCAGAAGACTCTGTGCAAAGTGTTTTTTAATCCACTTTAACCATCTTACATTTAGTTTTGTTTGTAACGGTAATAATTTTCTGGTTTTCAGGGACCCTTTGTTAATATTTGCAGCTGAATGCAAAAGAAGCCTTGTCATTTGAACTGGATTTAATAAAAATTTGTCCGTTGTGGTGTTTTAGTCCTACAGTTCATTGACTAAGCCTTGTCTCTCTTTCTGTTCATCTTATTACAGCTTTTGAAATCACCATTGACCACCCACATACTCATGTTGTCAAGTGCACTCAGCTTGTAAGAGGTGAGTGTTGGTTATACTGAGTTTCACATAATAGTGTTTTGAAATTCCATGATTTGTACATTTAATTGTTGATGATTTTCATTGTTCTTTTTCTTATGATACTGTTTCTGTTTTGGTCCCCTTTCAGCAAGCAAAGATCTGGCCCAGACATCATACTTTATGGCCACAAACAGGTATACCAACTAGAGCATCATTTATGATATAACTGAAGTTTCTGTTTGTTGTGTGTATTCAATACCATCATAAAACCCTTGTTCTCTCTCTTTTTTGTGTTTTTGGGGGTCTGTGCAGTTTGCACTTGACTACATTCTGCCTGCAGTACAGCCCACCTGTTGTAGCCTGTGTGTGCATCCATCTTGCCTGCAAATGGTCCAACTGGGAGATACCTGTGTCTACAGATGGCAAACACTGGTGGGAATATGTTGATCCCACAGTCACTCTCGAGCTGCTGGATGGTGTGTAGTTACTCCATACTAGATATAGTGCATTCAAATTTCAAGCGGGAGAAATTTTGAGAACCAATAATTAAACATGTTTCTACCTCTTAACAACTTTTCTTCAGAGCTCACCCATGAATTCCTGCAGATTCTAGAGAAAACACCTAGCCGCTTGAAGCGAATTCGCAACTGGAAAGTAAGACTTTTTTTGTTTCCAAGAGCAGTTTTATTTTGAGGAGGACTTTGTTGACATACTGAACAATTGTTGTTCCTTTTATTGATTCTCAGGCTGGAGGTCAGACACCAAAAGTAAAGCCAAAGGTCCAGGAAGAGGGGGACCAAAGGGATACAATGATGAGCATGATCTCTATGGCATCGTCAGAGAGTACGGTGGCGGGCCTAATGAGCCTTTCAGCACCTCCTTCCACCTCATCAGTGGGTGAAAAGGAGAGGCCAGCAGCTGGTAGCGCTCCATCTTGGAGTGGGAAAAGTCAAGGAGGTCCTGAACAGCAACAGCCGCCTAACCATGAGGTCCATGCTCCAGCTAAGGTTTCACTGAGTGAGTACCGTGCTAAGAATGCTGACGTCTTGGCTGCCCAGAAGAGGAAACTGGAGAACATGGAGGCCAGCGTGAAAAGGGAGTATGCCAATGCTGCTCAGGCTCTCATTGGTCAACAGCATAAGAAAGAGAAGCAGCAACATCATCACCAGCAGTCCGGCTCCCACTCTAGCTCGTCCTCTTCTGACATGTCCAACCCCTCACCCATTATTCTGAAAATCCCACTGGAAAAGGAGAGGCATGATCGTTCCCTGAAAATGCGTTTCCCTCTGCCAGGCGGTGGAGGCAGCAGCCACAGTAGCAGTAGCAGCACCCGAGGTCAGGATCAGGATATTAAAGTCAGAATACGAGTGCCTGAGAAACAGCGGGGGAGTTCAGAGGATGGTAAAAGTAGGGACAAGCACAGGGAACGGTCTAATCATCACCACCATCGTGACCATCACCACCACCATTCTTCCTCTAGTGGTGCCTCTCTTTCCTCTTCCTCCTCCTCGCATAAACATTCATCTAGTTCAAGCGGAGCATTGGGAAGCAGCAAAAAGGTCCCAAACGACTCCTCTAGAATGAGTTCTTCATCCTCTTCTGCTTCACGAAAGAGGACACACTCCCAAGATCCCACAGCAGGATCTCACCCTGCCTCTAAAGTGAGCAAGTCCTCGAGGAATCCCTACCAGCTACCGTCCCTGTCTTCCTCCTCTGGGCAATCCCTTGGCCATGGCCCTGACATTCTCCCTGCCCTGGGAATTTCCCACCACCAAGGGAGCTACTCGCACTCCAAAGGTGACAAGACAGACACAAACGGGCACGGTGCAGCTGGTGGCTCCCAGTCAAATGAGTATCAGGACACTTTTGAAATGCTTAACTCACTGCTGAGCGCACAGGGGGTCCAGCCATCCCAGCCGTCCATGTTTGACTACAGATCCCAATATGGAGAATACCGGTACGGTGGTGGCTCCAGGGGGAACAACCCCAGACCCCCACCCCTGCCTTCGGAACCACCTCCTCCATTGCCGCCATTACCCAAATGAGTTCCTCATCAGGAGATGTATTATGACATTGTACTTGACATCATACAGATTTTTCATGTTACATTAAGTATTGTGTAATGATTTTTAACTCTACATGTTTTGCGGGCTTCAGTGTGACAGCAGAGAAATGTACAGGTGAGATAAATGATCCTGATCCTTATTGTGGTTCACTCATGAAGCAGAAGGTAGAAGTGTAAACAGCTTGCACAATGTGAGACAAAGATTTCCAGGAAAGTGTAGATAATATTTTTTTTTATTACTTTGCAACTGCTTAACTGAAATGAAATGTGATGATGGGACCTGGGATTTTTCACTGTCGCTGTTTTGGAGGAAATCGTCTTGAAAACTAAGGAAAAAATATTTCCATTACATGCCTGTTAGATCTTCTTACCGATTGTCTTTTTTATAATGTTTTATAGTATATTATTTATTAATTGAATGCTTTTAAGAGAACTAGGTCCCCTCCTTTTCCCCTCTATGTTAAGTCCTCTTGTGGGCAGAGGGATATTTCTACATTACGACTGTACAGGCTAGTTTGAGAGTGCATGTCTCCATAGCCATCTTTTCTATATTTTTGTCTTTTTTTTTCTTTTTTGCTCCAACAGCTATAACCTCAAAAAGAAAAAAATATGGTGAATGCCCAAGCCTAGGGTCTTTTATTTCTTGCATTATTTGGCAAACATGTACAAAGGTTTTAAAAACAAACATGAGATATTTTTTACATTTTGTTATGAAAATTTGCAAAAAAAAAAAAGTGTAAATTAAGGAAGCTTGTACTTTTCGTTTTTAGATTTGAGTGTTGCAGTCATTGTTTTAAATGGTTGTAAAATATTATGTCAATTCTCTTAATATTTACACTAATGGACAAAGTTCATACCAAGGTTGTATGTCTACGGTTTATGGAGTTGAAACATATCCATCTGTTATGGTCATATTGAAGGATTTGTCAGCAGAATTATGCCTCTAGAGTAGAAGTGGTTGGTTTGTTTCCCATCACTTGTTTTCTCAGGGGGATGGGTCTTTTTTAGGGTGATCACAGCTATATGCATGGAAGTCTTTACGGATACTGAAAGAAAAAAAAAACAGCAGCGTTGGCATCAGGAGTACCCACTGATATGATTTGTTGGTGTCCATGTCTAGCACTGTATGTTCTATGTATTCACAATCCACATTATCCAAGACTAATCATAGGCCATTTTGTTTTTTCATTTATGTACTTCCTTTGTGTAAAAACCCTGGTGTACACCTGTTATTTTATACAGGAGGGAATTCATCATGTAAAAGCTGTGTTTTTAATCTGTGTGCATTGTACCTTCGAATTAATACGATGGATGTTCAGCTTCCGATTGTTTATTTAAAATCAATCCACACGCTATGACCCATCAGAAATGTGTGCATGTGTTGTTATTTTTGTGAATCCTACACAACCAAGCAGTTTATCCACATACCTCCTCTACAGGGTCATCCGCATTAAGATTAATACTGTCTTAATTGATTTTAATTCTGTATTAGAGCAAAACATTGGGGAAGGTGCTATTTTTTGGCAGGAGAATTGGGTATCACCTGTACATTTGATTCATTTTCAGCTTTATATGGGTTGATTGTATAGTATTACTGCTACTTTCTGCTTTTTTTTTTTTATCAGTTTGTAATCATTAATAATATTTGTTTTAGAGCTTTCACAGTAATGCAGTACAAATCAGCCATATAATTGTACTATTTTGTTCCCTCAATATATTATCAATATGCTAAAAGAGTACAGCTCAGGCAGAGGTTTAAAGAATATAAGTTACTCAAATCTTGGTTGTAACAGGGAATTGGTAAATGCACTGAATATTTGTCAGTAGGATTGCCTACAATGCAAATGACGAAGTGTTACATGTATAATGGTTAGGCTAATAGATTAGAACTCCAATATATCATGCCATTTTTTTTTTTTGGAAATTGTTCTATTTGAGCTAGACAAATCTTCCAATTTTAAGTATTAACTTTATGCTGTGAGACACATTTCAAAATAAACCCATATGTGAGAGAAATGACACTCATGCAACCTAACAATGCAAAGACACATGGCTACAGTTCTGTCAAAGTTGATGTTTTTCACGTCTTGGTGTTTAAAGTGACACTCAGGTCTGGAAATAACGTTTTGGGATTTTTTTTTTTTCAGTCAAAAGGTTATATGTGAACACTGTTCTTTTTGATATAATGTGGTTGCTTTATTCCGAATCAAAGTCAATAAATATTTTAAGAAAATAGTCAATGTATTTTTATTTTTTTATTTTTTATAAAACTTAAAAGCTGCAGTATTGTGGGTGTCTATTGTGCCTGTGCGGGTGTGTAGACTTGATTGGCAGTTGAATTATCCAATGAAATTCCTCCTATTCGATACTATAGCCAATCAGAGCTCTCAGTGGGAGGGCACAGTTGGCGTCTGCAGTGGTTGTGACTGTTATTTGGAATGCTGGCAAGTCGACGCGTTGTGTTCTCCGGGAGCCAGGCTAGGTTGATCGGTTGTGAGAAAGGTAAGCTATTAGTAAGCAATTATGAGGACGTGCGATCATTTTCTAGCACTGTGGTTACTTTAACATACACAGGAAGCAGAACATATGTTACAACCTGCCCATAAGACTCAGATTAGCTGCAATTTTGTAATACTTGCAGGAAGCTACCGTTAGCAACTGCTAAGTAAAGATGGCGACTTCCCAGTCGAAGGAGTGACGCAATACGGAGAGGCGGGTTGAAGATGGATGTGGCGCCTGTTTAGACTGTAGGAACAGCGAAAACCATGCATACAAAATACTGCTCCCTACAAATGTTTTTATATTCTATTTTAAGACGGAGTATAAAACAGCTACTAAAGCGACTTTGCGTAATATATATTTTTTTGGTAGAGTACAGAAGTTGACCAACCGCCTCATTTGTGATCGCCTGCTCTAACGTTACTTTACGTTATGTAACGTTAATGAATAACATATTTCCTCTCATACGTTCATATGCTCAGTCTTATCGGTGCTAGGCGTGTCTCCCAAGCCACATTACGAAGTACTAAGTAACATATCTAGTCATAAAGTGTTAACGTGCTGTAAATTAAAGGGTTAGAGTTAAGCCATTATCTGTCATTTAAATGGACTCTTAACTGTTACGATCAGATTTCCGCTGTTTTTTTCATCTGACAAAATTTTCATGTGCAATATCTGTTTTCTGTGTTAATGTACAAGTAATGTGTTGTCAAGTAAACGACAGTCAGCTGAAGAACAGTCTTTATTCTTGGCAGTATATATTGTACATGTGAACATGTAATGCACACTGTAACTAGCCTGTTTTTTTTTACCCTATCAGTAGCCGAACATGCAGGAACACATCACTCACTGCAGACTAGGGACAGTTGGTTGTCATGTCGGGTACCTGTAGAGGAAATGGGGAGTTAAATGCCCTGCTCAAGGGTCCATCAGTCAATAATTTCTCTGATGGTCTGAGGAATTGACTGGGTTTGTTCATAAGCCAATTCTCCAACCATCTAGGCTGCCACTCAGTAATTTGGACTAATTCTTTAATAGCAAGCAATTTATTTTGGCTATAAAATGGCCATTTTGAGTCAAAAGGCTTACCAGCCAACTTGATACAAATAACCAAGGGCTTAAACTGAACAAAACAATTTAAGATGGATGAACTAGTTTATAAATCAGTATGGGGGTCATTATCAAAACCGGTCAGGAATCAGGTGGTTTAATCAAAGAATCCTTTCTGTTGTTACATTAAACCTTTTTGATGATTCCTAGACTTGCAATGAATAGGATACGAATCCATGTTTTACCGTCAAGTCGCAACCGGGTGCCTCAGACACCCCGACCTCAGGAGCCTCAGGCCTGCTCTTTCACTCAACGACCATGCTCTCAGCCACGCCTCGAAGGCTTGGAATTCTGCATCAAACATGTTCTGGAGGACAAGAATGCCCCATACAAGCAATGCAGCTATGTCTCCTCCAAAAATGGCAAGCGATGTCCAAATGCAGCACCAAAAGTGGAAAGGAAAGATGGGTGGGTGAGAAGTTGGTCATTTATATAGGTTAAAAACAAGCTAGGTCAATATGGAAGTTACAATAGATGTCTGAATTCATGCATCTATAACATTGTTTCTCATCTGTTCTTGACTAACTTTAATAGGGTGACATTCTGCACAGAGCATGCTCGTAGAAATGCAATGGCTCTCCGAGCTCAGATGAGGAAGGTTTCTGCTGGTCCGTCCCCAGAGGCACTGCTGTCTCAGCTAAGTGGATACAACCGTGCAGAGATGCATAGCCTTGATGGAGGTCGCTCTGAAGCTAGTCGCATATTAGGTAAGTTGTTTTGTTCAGAAGGGGAAGCTGTTGGTGTTCTTCAGTGAAGTTATTGAATAATGTGTCATTATACATGATGTAATGTGGACAGATGAGGACAGTCTGAGTGAGGAGGAGCAGGGCCCCTTGGTGTTAGACCAGACATGGAGAGGGGACCCTGACAGTGAAGCTGACAGCGTTGATAGTGATCATGAAGATCCTCTCAAGTAAGCCGTCTGCATATGTTTTATTATACAGAAAATGAACTGTGACTTGATGATACTAATATGAGACATGATCCCATGGAGTTGATGATTTCTTGTTTTTTATGTAAATGTAGACATGCAGGAGTGTACACAGCAGAGGAGGTGGCGCTCATCACTAGAGAAAAGCTCATCAGGCTTCAGTCTCTCTACATCGACCAGTTTAAACGGCTGCAGCACCTCCTTAAGGAGAAAAAGCGTAGATACCTGCACAACCGCAAAACGGAGCATGATTCTTTAGGTAAAAGAGAAAATCACTTGATTACAGGCAATAATAATTTTTAGTGTTGATGAGTCTTACCTGTTAGGTTGTAATGTTTGTTCTTTATAAAAGTCTCATAATCTCCAGTGTCATCTGTACTTGTCTATGTTGACAATAGGGAGCAGTCTGTTGACTGGACCTGAAGGACTGTCCATAAAGGAGAGGGAGAACCTAAAGAAGCTCAAAGCTTTGCGTCGGTACCGTCGGCGGTATGGCGTGGAAGCTTTGCTGCACCGGCAGCTTAGAGACCGGAGACAAGCAGTAACGGAAGGAGTGCAGGTGTGATCCCATCACAGACAAGTCAAAATTAAACTGATGTTAAATGGTCGATTCAGCCAAAACACAACAAATTCTCTCAGTATCCACTCCACTAGCTGGAAAAGATGGAGGCATCATCATAATAATAATAATAATAATAATGCATTTCATTTATAGGTGCTTTTCTTGGCACTCAAGGACACCATTTTATAGTGTTCTTGACATCTCTGCTCCCCCAATAAACATAGGTGAGGTTAATTTCTGTCTTTGTTGCTAAATAATTAAACTCTGGATTTGGAAAACCCAAGAGAAGCATAAGGTTATGAACATGCATTTCTGCATAAGACCTTTCTTATGACCTCTGCAGCTGTACGCATGTGGTCCACAGCCTGCATTGTGTACATATTTGTGCTTTGATGTTTGTAGAACTTCCCATTGCACTCCATCACTGTAGAGGGTGCTATTGACAAATCTACAGTCTGCACAGGACCACTCAGACCAACCCACATTAAGGCTGGTCTGATTGGATGGGATTTGACAGTGATGCAACTTTTTCAAAAAACAATTTTTTTTCCAAACTAAACTTTGCTACAGGTAGCAAAGAAGGGAGATGGTGTTGAAATGTATGGCTTTATGCATGTCCTGGTTAATCCTAATAACCTCCCTCTCCTGTGATCAGTTTATATCACTACTGAATACATCTTTGACATACAATGGAATGTATTGGCCATAATATCAGGCCCTAACTGCCAGGAATTGAATCCATTGCATTTTTAATGGGATGGAATTGGAAAATTTGGAATGTAATGTTTTAAAACATGTGACCAGCTGTCTTTATGGCAACACACCCCTGAAAAAAAGTGAGATATGATGAATTTGCATCATGTTGGTAGGTCGGCTGAAGCACAATCACATCAAATATAATATACATAAAAGGACGTCATTAATGTTTGTTAAAAATAACAACTTGTCTTCTAAAATGGAAGGGTGTGCTTGGATTAAAATGTTCCATATTGTGCTACTTGTCAGTACTGTCTGTGCTTCTCAAAGCCAGTATTTTCCTCTAACCATGCTGTGTAAAGCTGTAGTGAATGGGGGTAATGCATACTTCTGGTTTTGGGGCTATATTCAACATTTTTGAGTGGAACATAATGAAATGAGATCTTAAATGATCCAATCAAGTGGATAGAATTTAACTTTATTTTGCCTTTTTGATGGTTTTGTGACATATTCCAGATCACTATTTTGACCAGTACTTTCCTCTTTTTCAGCCAAACACAAGAACGGCACATGAGAAATGCATCTCGTTCGTGGAGGGAACCCGATGTCCAAACCCATGTCTGCCCATGACCCGCCACTGTCTAACTCGTATCCTCAGTTTGGCTGAATAAGATAAAGTTGAACTTGTTATAATCAAAGTCATGTTTCAACCAACACCTGACATTTGGATGCTCTCTGTTCATTCAGACTCTCACTCGTCTTCATTTTTCTTTTTTATAGTTATTCAACTTGGCCCCAATCAAGGCCAGCAGCTTGAGGTAGCTGTTGGTTTCAAAGGGAGCCTACATGAACTCCTTCCTGTGGTCTGTTGGTTTTTCCCAGAGTTGCAAAGGGGCTAATCAATTCAGTTGGAAGGCACAATTTTCCTTTCCAACCTTTTTTCATTTTGACCCCAAATACTTTGGTATCCCTTCATGTCTCATGCTTTCCACTTCTTCCTTCTTTCATGTAGTATTCACATTGTATGCACCATTGTGTTTATGCCATTTAGCTGGAATGCAATGTAGCTGTGCCAAAACATCAGTGTTTCATTGTGAACAAACTGTACAAACCCTTTCTCCAGTGTAATGCTGAGCCAGAATTCACTACTCACTGTGCAAAACAACTCAGGTATATTATTGATACGGATAAGCCTCTACAACAATACAATGCGTCCCTTATGTTGAGAAATAAGAACAGAAAGATTGAGTGAGAATAACTGTACTTCTTGAAATAATGCTTAATGTTGCAGCTTGTGAAATATGTTTTCCTGTTACAGTATTCACACATGTTGACACTTGGTATGTTTGTTTTGAGATGGTTTGGTTTGAGATGTATAAACTTTTTTTTTTTTCCTTGACAACAATACTCTCAGATATTTACCAGGACAGCAATCAGGTGCTTTTCAAAATGTGTCCAGGACTGAAAGACGCCCCATGTGACCGTACTGTACACATGGGTCAGTCTGATGATCCTCGCTGCCCACTCCACCTCACCTTACCTCCCCCCATGTACCAGCCGGAGCAGGAGCCTCCTCCACAGGAACAGCTCATTCCAGCAAGCAAAGACATGTATCTGAGCGCAGCCGAACTGCAGCCCACAGAGAGTCTACCCTTAGAGTTCAGTGATGTACGTAAAAATAAAAGCAGCCATGAAAATCTTGTGAAATGTAGAGAGCAAGCCAGTCCTGTTAAAGGGTTCATACGAGTCTTATATTGAGATTTAGGGTTAATTATATAGAATTATCTTTGTGTTCCCCATACATAGGATCTGGATGTGGAAGGGGATGGCATGCAAGGACCTCCATCTCCTCTTCAGTTTGACACGGCCTTGGCTCTGGAGGACCAGACCATCAGAGCCATCGCTGAAGCCCCTATGGACATACTGACAGGAGAAGACCCTGATCAGGTTGACCTGGATACCTCAGGACAGCTTTCAGAAAGAGATGTGGATGCCATCATGGATGACCAGGTTAACTCTCCTTAAGGACCTCTGTAATCTTGAATTTTTTGCACGTTAGTAGAAGAGGCAGTCTTGTCTCTGCATTTTTGTCCTGTATAGCCTCATTTCCATTGCGTGGTGCTGACTCGACTCGGGTACCTGGTTCTATTCCTGGAGGCTGTTTCCATTGCAGGATACTACTGACTTTAGAGTACCTGGTCGTCATAGCGTTTCCGTGGGTAAATCCCATGACGTTATCTTCAACATGACACATCTGACAGTTGTAACACTCTTGAATTTATCGCACTGAATTTTTTCATCAGCCATCAAGGACAGAAATGTCTAAACATCCTCGACCAACCCCGTTGCTGTTTTGCGGACTGTCATCATGGATGTATTTAGCTCTCAATTATATTAATTATCAACTTCCGAATCTGGTTTGTTAAAAGTGGCAGGCTGCGCATCGATGATGGAATGACGCTGTGACAACCCTCTGACCAATCAGTGACCTGCAGTGTTTACGTGTCGCATTTTACTATCTCTTCATGTAGTTTGGAACCCCGGCCAAGCTGATACTTAAAAAAAAAAAAAAAAAAATAGTACCAAGTAACAGGTACTTTTACATAATGGAAACGCAAATAGTTGAGTCGAGCCGGTGCCACATAGTAGAACCACAGCATTAGTTAATGTCATGTGCCAGACATTGACAAACACCCAGGAATCTCAACTATGACCTAACAGAAATCGTTTGCGTCTTTTAGCTGAAAATTACAGCTGTAGTCAAAGCAACATATCTTCTCTTTTGACAGTAAATGCAGCTTCGTACTAACCTCTTGTTCTTCCACATAGGTGGTGTCAGAGGTGGTCGGAGGCGAAGACGACACCACAGACAATTCACTTCAAGACATTGACACTTCCACAGTTGAAGCTCCTAGATGAAGACGAAGCTCAAATCCTCACGGTTACAAGAAGCACGTTTCATTTGCGCAAAGACAGATCCTGTGCTGGTCATTGATCCGTGGATGATCTACAGTGTGGATCAAATCTGACCATTTACCATAGAAAATGCTCGTTTACTGACTACTTCTGTCTCGTCGGTCTATTTATTGTTTCATTGGGGTAAACTGCCTTACATTGCTCACACCCTGTTTATTTTTAAGACCGTTAACTGTCATTTTCCATCAACTGAAGTTTCATTAAATCTCATCAAATGAGTGTAAAATTGTTTAGATTAATAATATAACTGGTAACAGGGCGTTGAGTTCAGATTTTGTGTCTGCATCCATGAATAGTTTGTTAAAATCTCTCATCCTCAAATAAACTATTTTATGATACATGTGTTGAGTGTTTTATAATCATGTCCCGTTCAGAGGATTTATAACTGCAGCAGAGTCACTCAAAGCACAGAGAGTATTTTTAGGGTACAGAAAACCACATATACGGGGCAGTATTTTTAAGTATATGGTGAAGTGATGTTTGGCAGCATGGGACAGCCTCCGAAAAAAATTGGGGCGGGTAATGCAATTTCATGCAATGACATCACTTTTCCTCAACCCAAACACTAAACGCCGAGGCAGAGAAAGAAAGCGGCTGCAGCAGAGGAGAGAAGAGGACACCCCCTAGAAAATGAGCACAAGAAATTAACAGCATTTACACAAGGCTGATGTAGTGTTGCGTTTAAGGTCATGGTGCGGCGGCGTCTTCGATAGTTTGCAACCAAATGAGGTGAGTTTACACCAAAAATGTCGTTTCATGTCCTGTTGTGTTATTTAGCCGACAGATTTAGGAATTCCGACAGTGAACCTGGCATGCTTTTCATTGTTTAAACACCGCTAGAAACGCAGAAATCCGAGTGGGTAAAACGCTGGCATAAACGTGGCTTTAGTGTGTTTTTTACGCCCGTGTTTTCATTGTTTTTGTCCGTTTGTGGCTGAAACGTAAGGGCGTAACATCACTGCCCGTGTCGGAGGGGATCATTTCGGTACAAGGTTTGGACTAGGAGGGCCTGTCCCTAAAGAAGAAGAAAGAAAGGAAAAAACGGGACATTATTTTTTCTTAGCGCAGTTCCTCTTTCCCATTGTTTTTAAACGTCGCTTTAGTTGAACCGCATTGTGCTAAAACACAGGCCTGTCGCAGCTTCACTCAGCCTCTGGGAAAAGAAACTGACAACTGAGTCCTGTTAAACCTCTGAGACCCTTTTTTAATAATATTTTTTTCGTGTTTTATTCCTCACTGGTGTTACGAGGTAGTTTCTAATACAGATATCTGAGCTCCATTAAGTGTCAGATCCTGGACTGTACAACTGCAGGCTTATATTTCACACATCAGTAATAATGATAGTGAATGAATGAAGAATGCTATATCTGCAGCAGGGATGTAGTGCAAGACCACCCAGAAATAATCATTTTTAAGGAGTGAACACTTACAAATCAAAGCTTATCTTAAATCATTAATCACAAGTCTGCAGGAGTCTCATACAGGATGATAACACTGGTCTGCAAGTACAATGCCTCCAGAACAAAAGTAGTGAAACTTTACCAGGTTTGAGTCACTAATAAAGAAAGATTAACTCCAAGTGCTGCTTGGCTGTAGTTTCCAAGACACAGCCTTGGGTCAAAATGTGAAATTGTGAGAAATAATGGCTGAATGGGTTTTAGTCAAAAGGAATGTTTGCCTCAGAGCTACAACTTGAACTTATACCGTCTACACATTACAACATATTCACTGCCACTGTCTTGAACTGCCTGTTTTATTGCAATAATACATATATTATGCACCTTATTTGTACTGTTGTGTGTATATATACACACTTCATTTAATCTCAATTAACTTTATTTTAACTATATTATCCTGCTGCCTTTTATTGAAATAGTATTTCCATGACTATTTATTTTGAACATGCAATGAAACAAAATAAGACAAAAACAATATTACATTTAATCTATCTTCAAGTCTGAATTTGCATGGTCGAAACAGAGTAGGAAGAAGTATAAACTGATTTAATCCTACCCCTGCAGTACAATACACCTTTATCAATAACTTAATTTATGAATCAAACAATACATTTTTCTAAATTTAGCATTTAACCACAACTAATACATAATAACTAATTGAATATATGCACAACAATATTATCATGGCAGTACAGTACATTCATACAAACAGACAGACAACAGTTCAACAATTTTCTTCAATAATTACATTATATTTATCAATACAACATCATCCACAAACAAAAAGATCTCATAGTCATTATTATACTGCACCTCACAAGAATCAATTCTTTATATCTTTTTTTAAAACTGAATTATATTAGATATTAGATTAGATTAGATATGTGTCAATAGATCTGATTATTTTTTAGGTTCTTTCTACTGGAATATTTATAAATTGATTCTATAAATGTACATAAAACAATATGTGCATGACATGTACACGCTTAAACCAGATATGTTGAAAACATCAGCTAACCAGCACTTTTGTCATTTACTTTACAATTAAAGTATGTAAGATTTAGCATGTTTAATCTCAGGGGCAGATAATTTCTACCGGTGTAACTCTGAAGTTATTCTATATTGGACATTTCAGTAAAAATAATTGTTTGGATTATTGCCCATTTCATCCAGTACTTATTTGGCACTGAAAACCTATTACATGCTCATCCTTGAACAGTGCAAGTCTTGTCTCCACATTTTCTGAATGGCATCCTGGTCATGAGGAGTGAATTGTTTCTTGTTTGTTTTCACATTGTGAAGGACGGATTTTATTGGCAATAAAACATGTGCCAGTAATCTTAATAAGTAGTTGGCCCACTTAGGGATTAAACAAGATTTAAAGTATCTAAAATATTTTTGTGTAGCTGTTAGAGTGCTTTTGTAGTCGAAAAAAAAAAAAACATCCATGTTTAATGATCTGTGCCTGTTGGTTTAGTGCCAGATATAGGCTCATGCTGTTCTCATTGTCTCATCGTTTTCTGAACAAAGACCAAGTTTTAGGGCAGAAGAAATGAGGATGGAAGAATTTATTCAACCTCTTTTGAATTATAGGCGTACAGAAACGCCAGGATTCAGGCTGTAAAATATTTAAGTTTTACTAAGAATCTTCTATGAAACATTCATTGAATCTTTTAGTATTTGCAGGCTTCATTTTCGTAATTTTGCTTTGAAGAAAATGACGTATCCCTCGTTCCTTTCCAGAGTCTGTCTGTTGATGTAATGCTGTAGGTTGCTGTTTTTGGCCGTTGCACATCAACTCTGTTTATCATGTAAGAAATACTCACTGGTTGCATGGGACAAAGGCCTGTCTAAGCCATGATCTCATCACTGGAACAAATCAGATTTAGCAATTATTTGTCTAGTTGATCGAAAGTAAATAAATCACTTCATATTTTAATGAACAGTTAGTTATTTGAGATATTTTTAAGCCAAATCTCTGGTTCCTGCTTCTCAGTTGTGAGCCGCCTTTTATCTTGAGATGTGAATACTTTTGTGTTTTTGGGTGAAAATACTGTTTGAAGTTTTCATTTTGGTGTCTGGGAATGAAAAAGTCAGCAGTTTAATCCTCTCAGTAGATTTAATCTTGCATTTAAGAGATCATTTAATAAACCTCTGAACTTTCAGTCTACCAAGAAAGGGGAGAGAGAAAAAAAAACATGTGAATTTCTTATTTGTTGGATGATTTAAAAATGACACAAAAGTGGATGGGGATTTATTTTTTTTTCTTGAATAATTTTGCAGGTATGTGTCACGTTTGTAACAATATTTGGTCAAGAACATGAGGAGCCATCAGTGCTGTGAACATTTCATCCTGAGGAATGACCCTGGAGGCGCTGAGGGCTCTGGATAAATGTGGTTCCGCTCTACAATTACTAGATTACATTTACGGTCTGTGTGAGCGCTGTGTGCCCGTGTTCGAGCTTGATTGAAGTTTTGTGAGAGGCCTGTCCCAGTGCAACTTTGAGATTGCATATCCAAGCTGTGCCGCATTACATCATGAAAAGCAGAGCCAGTGACTTATTCAAGTGTAATGGGCAGTATAAGTGCTCGCTCGCTCTGTTCGCCTCTAATTGTTCACAGATGTTCTGCACGCCTTTGTGTCCCACATCTTGTTGCAGCCGGCTCACACAGACGCCACATACGGTGTTCAGACTTTTATTATAGCGGGGGAACGTGGCATGAAGTAAGTGTTTAATTTGGCTGTTGGTTCTGTTAACCAATTTTGGGTATAAAACTCTTTATTATGCATATCTGCATTTGATTTGACACTGACTATGGCATCTTGAAGCAATGTTGAAGGAGAAACATGGGTTTTATGGCGCAAAAGATCTTACAGACGGTCAAGGTCAGTCAGTCTGTGAAATATCACTTTATTAGGTCAAAGTTTGGCGCTTTTACAGGGAGGAAGGAGCACCGGGACAATAATTTAGTCAGTTTGATGTCTACTAGGGGTGCGCAGACGGGTCAGAGCCTCCTTTAGTCAGGGCTATCTCTCTATACCACCAGCCCCCCCCTCTGCATAAACAGCCATGCTTTGAAGATAGGCAAAAGCTGGGCTAGGACCTCTCCTTATCAGTTATCAGCTCAGCCCTTTATCGCCCCACTGTCTGATGCATGCAGGTACTGTAGTCGCCAAAGCTATATGCCAAAGGCAACTCCGGAGCCTGCATTAGCATAGCAAAATATTCATCAATTACCCCACAGAGTCAGGCCGATGCCACAGAGCTCACAGCAGGAGGCTCGACTGACTGAGATCTCTGCAAGACGTCGTCATCTTCGCAAAGGCTTCACACACAGACGCATGCACACAATGCAGATCTAGATGAAAGGAATTAGCTTTGCCTGCTTTGTTTTCTCCACAGCCCTCTGTTTTCATGTTTTTCACCTCTCCTGGTTATTTGCAGTGTTCGCTAGAGCAAATTAAAGCCTCGGACTCATTCTTCCTGGCTCTACATACGTCGCATCGGAGCTGTGCTGTGTTACATATGGCCTCTGAAATATGCATGATTGAATATGCTGGAAGAATCCTAATAGTAGTCAGGCCCAGAGCTCCCACCAAAATGCAGGGGACTCATTCAAAATCCACCCTTCAGAGGAATCTGCGGTCATACAAACATTGAAGTTGGCAAAACACTGCTTTAGCTGCTACAGCTGTAACAAACATTCAATTCATCAGCTCGGCCAGAGAAAATATGGCTTGGAATGTAGCCTTAATCAATTCAAGCAAACCAGGTCCCCACCACGTCCTGTTTGGCCAAAAAACAGATTAAATACCCATAATTTTCTTGTGTTTTACTCAGAAACAATCTGTCTGACTCTACCCTTAAAATCTTGAGTTATGACCCGTGATAGCTCAGATTAAGAGTGTGTAGATAAAGAATAACAACTACAGTAGGAGGCTTTTATCCAGGTTGTCTTGTGTGCTCGGTGTCAAACAGGGTTCCTTTGTGCACCTCCACCGTTTATTTTCATTTTCTTAAAATAAGTTGTTACTGAGGAGCTTTGCACACACCCTCCCCCCATCATAAGCCCTCTCCCACAAGGTGCTTAGTGAACGCCGGTGCTTCAGTGTTTAGAAATTCTCATGAGCTTCCTGTCTCAAACCCACTCCATCAGACTGGTCTATATGCTTTGAAAAACATCAACAGCGCTCTTCCCATGGATATTGTGTTTGTCCCAATGATGGAGAGCAGATTGTTTGGAGGATCTCCATATATAACCCTCCCCTCAGTGGGCTTTCCATATTATCTTATATTCTCGACCATAAATAGGTCTTCCTGTTGGCCCGACCTTGGAGAAAGGATGTGGATGATGAGCGTGCCTGGCTCGGCAAAGATAGCACTATGGGCTTCTGGTCGGCTTTGAGCTGTTGCGGCTGGTGTCCAGATGTGGCTGTCCACCGCCAAACCACTCACACTCCCCTGCGTCCTCTGATTTTATGATCTTATGATTGCTCCTCTTACCTTGAGATGCAAAAATACAGTTGACATCAGCTTCAGGAGTCGTGTTTATTGCGTGTAGTGGTCAGAAAGATCAAGCTAGTGTGTTCTGACCAGGCCATGTATCGCAGTCATTCAGTTAATCAAGGTTTTTTTCAGCTCATGTACAATGTTTAAATCATCACCCAAGAAAAACCTGTTTGTTTTAATGTATTCATCATGAATATATCTTTCCCGTCGTTCATTTATTTGACCTAAAAATCTTTTCTATATTGGCCATTTCTGTTTTTATTGGGTGTTCAAGGGAAACGTATGGAAATATTGTGCAGATTTATTTTCCCCAATTAAAATGACATAAAAGTGTTGTCTGAAGGCGTTTATACTAGTGCTGTCAAACCATTCAAATTCAGATTAATCAGATTAATCACGGGGTTGCTGTGAATTAACTTTGATTAATCACAATATTAATTTTTAATCTATATTGATCATGTTTCATTTTGAATGAGCAAACAGACTCAAGAAAGAAGGGAATATATATGCACTTAACGTGTTTGTTGCAAGATCAGTGACATGTTAGCTGATATGCTAGCAGAGATTTGGTGAAAAGAAAACTCCTTCCTGCAGAGTATGTATAATACTTTATGTCAGTCGACTGTTCTGTCTTGTTTTTTTTCGTCTACGTATTTCCATCCAGAGGGCCAACATGCTGTTTAGCGTCCTCCATCTTTATGGGTTGGTTCTGTTGCCTTTCACTACCGAATCAACTGCCCATTTGCACATGTGCGACGTTAACTCTACTTGGACAAAGTGCCTGAAATGCGTTAGCAGAGACGTCCAGTCATTCTGTGCTGTAGATGAGTTAATTTTAATCAGATTAATCATGATGATGGATTAACGCGTTAATTTTGACAGCCCTAGTTTATACAAGATGAAATATAATAGATATAAACATGGCATAAAAAATAGATTTAGTGACTTTCAGAGACTTTTTCAACATGGGAAAAGTCAGTATATATTAAATTCTTGTAAGGTGTATTTCTTTAAGTCTGGGAGACACCACATTTCACCTCTGAATCTCCAGACAAATACATTTCAGAAGTATTTACACCCTCCCCAGTGTTACTTTTTTTGTTATTATTTGTCGATATGGCAGGTATTCACTCAATCGCTTCAGTAAAGAAAATTGTTTTTTCATGTTATCAAAGGGAAAAAAACTGTAAATTTTCTTTTGAGCCAAAAAGTCCAGTTCTGGTTCTAGATAAAAGCTCATTGTAGAGTTTGGTGAGTCAAAATGCAAAGTCAAAAGTATTAAATGCAAAATATTGTGACAGAACAGAGGTCGAGTGCATACATTTATTTATTTTTATGACTTGTTTGCATCCATTTCATGTGGTTTCCACAGCAGTTTGTCATGTGATGAAGCTCTAAGCCCAGAATAGAAACATTTTACTCATTTGTTCATTCTAAGTGTAGATAATGACCAGATTACAAACAAACTAAACTAAAGCAGCCTTTTATAGTTGCACAGGCTGATATTGCAGTTTTGTTTGATACTCTTACATATCTTTATATTCTATAGTAACATTTTAAATTAACCCATTTGCAAAATGGAGCTTTTATTTCTGATGCTTCACTTAAAGGTGTCATATTTTGCTAAACCCTCTTTTATTAGTCTTTGGTACTTTTCTTTATGTATTTGGAACCTAATAGTTCAAAAAGTTTGAATTTGAACCCTCCAGGTGCTGCAAAGCTATCTTTATATTCATTTTGGTAAAAATCTAGTGGAAATTTCTACAACCTGTTTTAATTCCTCCTTAATTTGTTACGTCTATAACTAGTTACGTCACCACATTTGCACATATAAGGTCAAGACTTCCAACAAACATTTCTCTGAGTATGACATAAGTGTTTATCAGAAGCAGTGGTTGTAGTAAAAACTGTAAATATGTCCAAACTTTGAGCAGATTACCAAAAATGTTCTGTTTTTTGGTTGTATTAATGAACACAAGTGAGTGAACGGGACAGAAAAGCACAGTCAACAACCTAAAGGGGGGGGGACGTGAAGTATCAGCGCTCTAGTTAATAGGTTTGAAGATGGACGTGTGGAGTTAAATTAATGAAGAATTCAGACCCAAACAGAGCATTTACAGTTTATGTAGACCACAGGGAAATTGTTTAAAACATATAATTCCATTGAAAAAAGCAAAATATCACTGCTTTAAGTGCAACTTTGAATTCAGGACTTTTATTTGGAATGGAGTATTTCAACATTGTGATACTTCTATTTTCTATACCCTGAATATTCCATAGCTAAAGATAGACATATATAATTTAGCCAACTTTATGTCCAGGTTATGTTGGGGAACTTTTCCCTCCTCAAAAATGGACAAAAATTCAGCCTGGGCCCAAGGATAAAACTACGTCTGCTATGTGGCCTGGACTTAATGGCTGCTTATGACCCAGATTAACTCATCTGGCTTCAGTATCGTGTCTTGTTCAACCTCCACATTTTTTCCAGGCATGTCAGGGTTCAGCAGTTTGGTGCTAATATGACTCACTGAGGATCAGGTAGTAAAGACATTTGCTGACACACATGGAAATCTAGCGTGGGGCTGGACAACATGCAGTTGTTCATCTGGCAGTCTGGTTACATGGCTTGTATTCTGGTTGGCAGGGGACACCACCTCCTCTCTAGAGCCTTTACAGTGGTATGAAACCTGCTGTTATACAGCCCACGACAAACGGTTTTCATTACCACATTTTTATGAATGCAGAAATGAACAGGGGAGCATACTTTTTTCACATGTGAGGAATTTACTTAGGTCACCGTCACGCTGGAATAAGAGCGGTAAAACTTAAAAGTTGCACACGTGCAGGTCGTTTCTGATTTTCTGGACGTACATTGTACAAACGGCTTCGATCAGGCTTCCAGACAACAGCCCGCCTGCTGATGATGTCTCACCGGCTGCAACAACTCCTGACTTCCTAATGAGGTCCGACTAAGCTGAGTCTTCATGCAAATTAACAAAGAGGCCTCCATCAAGACCACTATGGCTTTTATAGCCCCAGCTGTAGCCCCTGCACATCTCTAACCAACGACCGGGAGTCACATTTCTCGTTGCTGGATTAGCTCTCCATACTCAGAGCTGTGCACATTACCGCCCATTAAACTGTCTACCCCTCAATGGGGGTTTGTACCCTGTGAGTCTGATTTACAACTCTAATTCAGAATTTTCCTGACAAGTCGCCTCCTGACCCAAAAAAACCCAGTAAAGATGCACCATCTGCTAACGGATCTTAGCTTTATGCACCTCTAGCCAGTTAAAACATATAAACTAATATACAAAACATTGACATTATCCTATTAGTTAAAATATGCAAAGGTAATATACAATTAGACACACAAAAAAAATCCCATTGTTCAGTTTATAGAATCCTGCCGAGCTTCAGGAGTGAGTGTGTAACACATCTAAAATATTTTTATCATTGTCTGTTTAGTGGAGTCATGCCTATATTTCTCACAGATATCCAGTGTAAGAGTTTGTTCAGTTTGTGTACATGGCTTGCATTGTGCAGGTAATGTATCGTCCTTTCTCAAGTGGCCTTCGATGAGTAGATAAGATGAATTATGTCTCGGTGGGTTTTGTGTCTTGTTGTCTAGTTCTCAATCATCTCCTTTTTCATGTCTTTTTCTGTTGTTCAGATAGGATTAAAACATTTCCTGTTGTCTTATCTAATCGCCAAATCTTGGTTTATGTGTGTGTGTGGAAGTATTTTATTTGGGATGAAGGTGTTAGTGTGATGACGGTGCAAAAACTCCCCCTTTACATGTCGTTTGCATTGAATTTAAAGCCACACACATGTCATTGTGTTTCCGAGGAAGTTTTCTGCTGTTGGGACGCCTGTTTTATGGCCTCTTGACACTTCATACATCCAGCTCTTATGTCCACGCTTCCATTGAACTGTCTGAACAGTCAGCGAAGATCCTCACTTGCAGGAGAAGTGGATGACGGAGCGTGTGACAAAAGGCCTTTTATGTTGGGAGTTATTCTCATTCCCTTGTGTTAGCTCCAGGGGACCATGTGACTGGCTCCCATTCAGGTCATGTCGGCCTGTTCAGCCTTTGACCCTCTTAGAGAGAAGCTACACCCTCAATGTCCTATTCATCATATACAGATGTCTGTGTGCATTACTGTCTGACACAGCAGAGGTATGACAATCCTCTGACAGGCTTTCATTCATTCTTCTTGTAGCTGATATGTGCAGTTAACCACTTACATGCTGCGCCACTATCTTAATTATCTCTGCACATGTACATTTCTAGTCCTCTATGTCTGCATCTGAAAGGGTCACAGAGCTGTTTTTATTGGGTCACCAACTGTCAGAGTTGGATACATAACACTAATATGATATATGAAATGGTGTTCCTAATTAAAATAGTAGATGAGTGGGCTCTGGAGGGCTTGTTTTAAACCTCAACGAAGCTATGTGAAATATAGAGACGAGGTAGGAGATGTAACGAGATGAAAATAAAGAGGAAAATTATGTACAAGATGCTATCATTTGTGAAATTTCAAACAAGTGGAAAATGTCATGACTAGAAGTAAAAGATGTAGTAATATCCAAAGATTGCAAGAAGAGACAAAACAGGAATGAAAATTACTTAAAGAGAAAAACAATAGAAAACATCTATAGAAGATGAAAATTCTGTAAAATTATTTTCCATTATGAAAAAAAAAATAGCCAAATAAAAGACTCAGACATGTTGTTTTAATTGTGGAAAAGTCAGTAAAAATTTATTCAAGAAGGCAATTCATGATGTATTTTTGTACATTTAAGTCCCATGGAGACATAAAATTGATTTTTTTTTCTTTCATGGGGGGAGTATCGAGCTGAAACGGTTTGTGAACCCTCTGCTCTATTATGTGAATTAAACTTGATAGGGGTCGAAGGTCACAGGACAGAGGGCGTAAACGCATTGGAAGCAAATCAGTGATTTGTGATATTGGGCTTTAGAAATACAACTGAACTGAATCAATAATAAAAATGAGTTTTAGTTTGAGCGTTTATAGTCCTTTTTTGATTGAAATGGAAGAGGGAAAGAGCTAGATATGAAAACAGTGTTGTTAATGGAAATAAAAATGGGATGTTAAAATAACACCATCTAATTACAACTGTAATGTGTGTTTTATAAACCAAAAATGTAGCTGAGAAGACATTTTAATTTAACTCTGGTGGCAGACAGTGGTTAATATTAGGTTTCTTAAATGGAGTTTCTGGCTTCATAAATAAAAATCCTACCTCAAATCACATGTGATTTTGCTTGTAATTTAATGAAAAACACCAGATTTATTAATAACTTTGAGTTTGATGATCAGTGAGAGAGACGTATTTATTAACTTAAGTTTATTTCTTTGACCTGAAATAATACAGTTTCTAATTTTCTTTCACAGTGGTGTAATAATGGCTGTTTAATCATCTATGAGCTTTGTGCTGTTGGAAATTGTTATTATATTGCTCATAAAACTATAATACTCAAGAATCAATTTATGTCATTCATATGCCTATAAAAAACAGATTAAAACACACTGACAGTATTTTACAGATGTCCTCTGTGGATGGTTTGTTCTTTTGTGGACAGATTTCTCAAATGTTTTCTATTTTTTCTGACATTTCACTCCTGATCGACACATATGAACTTATTAGACCACCTGTCATGAAAACAAGAAAACATAAATAATTCATAGTTTATCAAACACTTGTTTCAAATTAATATTTTCATTATTATTCATTAAGAAAAATGACTAATTGGAATAACAAAATAGTCGATAGTTGACAAATAATAACCAAAAATGTAAATATGTAGTGTGTCCAGATAACAGTTTACATTCTTGCTGCCATTGTTTTTATGTAGTTTTACACAGAAATGAAAGATAATAACTGGAATTGTGCAGCTTCATAAAAAAATTGTAATTTGCTGCTGCATTTCCCTTTGTATTTTTGGAAAACATTAAACATGAAAATATATGGATAGTAACAATAGTTATATTTTAACATTAAAGATATGGTTTTGATTTAAAAAAAAAAAATACACAAACAACATTTCTATACTGGCTGTTTTCCTCGCTAGCGGGGGTTGGGGTCCATGGATTCTGTCTCCTGCCATCTCCTTCTCCAACCCCATCACCCTCATATCGTCCTCAACCACATCATTCCTTCACCTCGCCGGTCGTCCTCTCCCTCGTGTTCCTGCCACCATCGTTTGATAAAAAAGATACTGGTGGATTAACCATTATAGAAACATAAAAATGTATTTTATTAAACAGAAATACTGTTAAATTATGGCAGCAGTGGAAAACACCTTATACTGAGTGGTGGTGGGATAATACATTTGTTAAGAACTGTATTAAAAACAGCCTCATATTAATAAAATATATATAATAAATTAGAAAAACTAAACCATAACTAAGAATATTCATAAACTAAACTAGTAAAAACACTGTACGAGCTATAATTGATAACCAAAAGTAGTAATTAAACCTAAACGAAAGCTATTGAAGGCTGTAAACTGTTCTAACCTCGATGTAGATCCTTTCCTTCAGCCACTAGGTGGACGTCAGATGTCCACAGCTGAGGACGGTCCAGGCAGGATGACCATATGTGTGAGTAATAAGAGGATAAAATCCCCTCTGCACACAAGCTCTTTTGATCTGGTGACTTTTGCTGCGTGGCTTAGCATCACTGCTGTTGTTTTTTTTGTTTTGTATTTGTTTTGTTGTGGTTAATTCTTGATGACCTGTGCAGTTTTCTCAGCTGATACATATTTTTTCCAATGTGTTTTGCATTATTTGTCCATGTTGAATTCATCAGGAGTTTGGTAGTCACGGCTTCAACCCAGATCAGACGCAGAAATTTGTAAATGTGGGACCGCTCTGTTGTCTCTGGTTGGACAGTTATGGTCAAATCTGAATGACAATAGCTTGAAACAAGTGACAGTCATGTGATCACCCTGGGGCTGTAGTTTTTGACCAGAGGAAGTCTGGTGTGGGGCGCCGTTGATTCAGGTCAGGTCTCATGTCGACTCAATTAGGGTCAAATTAAAAAGGAATCGTCCAACGTTCATGTGTCAGACAGTACGTATGTTATCGGACACGTGTTACCTCGCGTTTCTCTTCTATTATATTATCCTCCCATGTTCTAGACGCCAAACCCGTGTTTTCCTCCTCCTGTTGTTGTTGCCTTGGCGCCCAGTCAGTTTGATCGTCAGACTTGGTTAGTGTGTCTGGTATGTCTGGGGGTATGAGGAGGATGATGTGGCTTCATTAACAGGGAGAGCAGATGAGTCACATGGGGTGAAAACCTGAGGAGAGACATAACCACAGGCACTGGTTTAGTGATAGAACGACTTGACACCACTGACCACTTTATCTCAGATTGACTTCTAATGCAGCCTGCTGCTGTCAGAGGTGTAAAGAGCGCTTTAGGTGAAAACACACTCAAGCAAAAGTGGTAATACTTGTGGAAAAAAATGAAACTGAGTGATAAGGAATTTGTCCTTTTTAATGGAGGTGTAAAAAAAACAGAGAAAAATATAGCACAGTAAAAAATATACACATGTTTTGACCAGAAATGAATAATAAATAAGTGATTTTTTTTTTTTTAAAACAGGATTATGCATTTTCAAACATTTCTCTGTGTTCTACATAAACTGTAAATGTTCTGTTTGGGTCTGAATTCTTCATTAATTCAACTCCACGGGTTCATTTTCAACACTATTTCTGAGTAATGACACCAGAAAGGTGGTTTTGAACGCTGGCCCTTTAAATGCAAATGAGACACTTCACACCCCACCCCCTCCAGGTTGTTGACCGTGATTTCTCTCCCGTTCAGTCACTTGTGTTCATTAATACAACCAAAAACAGAACATTTTAGGTAATCAGCTCCAAGTTTGGACATATTTACAGTTTTTACTACAACCACTGCTTCTGATAAACAATTATATCGTACTCAGAGAAATGTTTGTTGGAAGTCTTGACCTTATATGTGCAAATGTGGTGATGTAACTAGTTATAGACGTAACAAATTAACAAGGAATTAAAACAGGTTGTAGAAATCCACAATTTTTTTTTTTTTTACCAAAATCAATATAAAGATACTTTTGCAGCACCTTTAGGGTTCAAATTCAAACTTTTTTTTTTAAACTATTAAGGTCTAAATACAAAAATAAATGAATCAAATACTAATAAAAGTGGGTTTAGGAAAATACCACCCTTCAAATCAAGAGTAGGGGAATTAAATACAAAAGAATTAAGCACAATACTATTTACATTAGCGCTTCCTTCTCAAAACTTAAGCTAAAAATGGGTCTCGGAGCAGGTTTTTTTTTGGGGTCACTGACTGTCAAAGTAAAAGCCATAAATTAAGATCATGTGAAAATTAATTTTCCTTAATAAAAATAGAAGAATTTATGCATTCGATCCCAGAGCAAAACAAAATAGAAGAGAGAGAAGTGACACAAAAATGATGTCAATGACAGAACAATATGAAAACAATGTAAAAAAGACATAAATGAAAACAACTGAAAACATGAAGCAAAGCATGTAGAGACCTAATAATACAAGTTATGTTGTGTTTTTACATCTATGGTGCCATTTAGATTGTTTTTGTTTTAACATTTTTAGAATTTAGTTTCTCGAAGCAGCATAAAGTTAAGTTTTTGAGTCTTGGGAAACACAAAAATAGGGAATATGGGAGGGTGTAACAGAAGAATAAATACTATATGTCAAGGAAAAACTGCTGTTTGAGCAGATTTGTGTAACTGTGTGCTTGTGTAAAAAGTGGTGCAGAAATATGATGAGGTGGCAGGGGAATACGTGCTCTATAGAGGACAGATTTGTGTTCATTTAATCAATGTAAGAATAACTTATAAAATGTACTTTGTGGTTTTAGTTTTTCTTGTATGTTTGATGATGTTCCATTGAGTAGAAAGTCTTAAAATGTTTATTCCATCAGCTTCTGTCAGGTCTGAAATCAAATAAACATGGCATTAACGGGGCCGTGATGCTAAAGTCTCTGGTGTCAATGCAGCTTAAGCTTAAATAAGCAAATCTCAAGCTGTAATGTTTGCTCGACCCCCAGGTTTAAACAAACACAAAGCATTGATTTGATCCCAATTTGCTGTGAACCAACATCGTCATAGAAACCGTCTGTTACTGCTCATCCATCTGAAATTTGATTACGTAGGCTGGAGTTTTTCTAAGCTTTTTCCGTCACTTTTTTAGACAAACCTACGCTGCATAACGAAGCTGTCACGTTTCTTAGGAGCTTTAAAATAACTTTTTTTTTTTTTTTTAACGCAGCTGAGAATTTTTTTCATGTTCAGTTTCACTTGAACGTGATTTGGATTCAGATTCATTCAAGTTTATATTTTATTAACGTCTTGAATGAACATCTGTTTTGGTGTGGGCGATCATGTCACAGTTCACAGAGACTTTGTAATGGATGAAATGTAGATTAAAATCAGGGGGCAGGGGTTTAAACATACAATTCAGCCAGTAGGATAAATAAAAATAAAACATTGAACTGAAGATGGCAACAATAAAGGGGTTCAAAATATTTTAGCTCAGGGGCCACATACAGACCAGTTTGATCTCAAGTAGGTTGGAGCAGTTAAATGCTATCATAAGCTATTTATATTTCCATTATATTTACAAAGTAACCTTTTATTTAAAAAAAAAAGGGAATAACATAAACAACCATGTACAACTTGAAATGTTTAAAAAAAATTAAATTTTAACTATTTTCTGCCTGTTACTTTATATTTTTGTTATAATGCACATATATTAATGATAAGCAAAGGCATATTATTGTTAAAATTGCACTTTTTTTCCCCTTAAAAAGTGTACATGTGAAAATTGTCATGATATAGATTTACTTTTTTCATTCTAAAACAAAGACAAAAAGTATGGATTTGACATTATTTATAGGTCATTTTGTTATTATGTTATTATATCCTGTATTTATGTGGCCCCGGAAATAAAATGAGTTTGATAGTCCTGATGTAAATGGAAATGTGAAAGAACAAAAATAAGTAATGCACACAAATATACAGTGTTATAGTAAATGAGAGTAGCTGTAATTCCCTGACTGCTGTTTTTTTTTTTCATTCATAGAAATAAGAATATATGCATGTTAGGGAGACTGTGTGTGTGTGTGTGTGTGTGTGTATGCCTCTGAGTATTCATTCCTGTTCTTTATTTCCCTCAATGCAGCCCCTGAGGAATCAGTCCAACACTTATTACCAATGTGATTGAGAAAGACAATCCTCTTAGCACAGAGCCTGTTTTCTTTCTAGGGCACTGAATGGCTCTGTGCAACGCTCCTGTCAGTTCAGGCCGGCTGTCGGATATCCTCTCTCTGTACGTTCCTTTGTCCTGCTACATGGTAGGGTCTCTTTTCAAACACAACCCCCTCCTCTCCCTCTCTCTCCCCTCTCCTCTTTATGGCCCGAGCCGGCAGCTGCAGGGTTAATGTTTAGCAGCAGCAGCAGCAGCAGCAGCAGCACAGGCGGAAAGAGAGAGAGAGAGAGAGAGAGGCAGGAGTTGTAGGAGGAGGGGGAGGAGGAGGGGAGAAGGAGAAGCGGCAGCGAGGTGGGGGCTGGTCCACAGCTGTTGTAGTAGGCAGGGTCTAGTGGAGTAGGAAGCCTGCCTCACTCGCCCTGGAACAATGGGAGACATGGCAGCCTCTGCAGACAGCACAGACACACACACAACGCACATGCCCAAGGACAGGCCTTTTCTAGCCACAGCATAGAGGAAACCGGCTTCCTTGCCTTGCTCAGAGGGTGACGGCACTTTTTACAGGGGGGAAACATAATCTCCTCCGCAGCCGGAAAACAGAAATGTAAGGTTGTGGCCTCTGAGTCGCTGTCTCTATCTTTTTTTTTTTTTTTTAATGGTGCCTTACATGTCTTTCTGGTGTGAGGAGATCTGGGATAATCTGACTGGATGACAGAAAAGAAAGTAGGAGCAAGGTGAGCTGACCCCAAACGTGTACTTGTAGTGAATTATCTGTAAATCTGTAAATAGTGATGCTGTTTGTACTAGCTGACACATGCTGTTTTATGTTCCTCTCACTTTTTTTGGCCTGCTGTGACAGTGTTTGCGCTTCCTTGTGATACAGATTTAACGCATATTTGTGACTCTACTAGAAATATATCACATTTTGGGAGCTTTTATGACACTGACGTGACATGAAATACAACGTGGTGCCTGTTGGGTCTGATTCGCTTAGTTTGAGTGTTTAGTTTTGTGTTGGGAGCCTTGTACGTGTGTGTGTTAGCTTACATTTACCAGTGCACTGCCACCAGGGTCATGATTGTTTTGGTTGCGCCTAATAATGTGTCACAAATCTGCCACACAGGTAACATGGTTGGAAAGATATTGCAGCCTAAATGTTGTTTGTCATTCAACGTGTGATAAAAAAAAACCCACAGTTTTTGTGTTGTATCAGAGGCACGGGGCCCATAATGCATTTCCTCCCTAGGCTGCCTGGGTGTGGAGGTTTGCCTGGCAGAGATTTAGAAGGATCCCTGCGCTTGTGTTTGATTGCTCTCAGACATACATGGCGCACATCCAACCTTTCAGGCCTTTTGGGAAGGGAGCTCCCCTCCTCCAGCCCCTCCCCCACCTCCTCTCCGCTGCTGCCTCCGCTCCTCATCCCAAATATTGCTTGTGTATGATTCGTCTCGGTTCATATAGCCAAACATCAGACAGGAAACGGCACAGAGGGAGACCCCACCAGCCTGATTCTGTCTCACCCACATCTCTGCTTCGCTTTGATATTTATCTGAAGATGCATCTGTATTAATGATGCGCACAATGCCATGATATTGATGCTGGAGTGTCTGCAAAAAAAAAAAAAAAAAAACAACCCAGACTTTGGCCTACATTTTTTTTTTTTTTTTAGATTCAGTCTTCTCCTGATCTTGCTTAATTCCGCCATCAAAGGATTTGGGTTTTTGTCACATTGTTTACATCTCCCTCCTACATACTTTGCGTACACAGCAAGAACTTCAATCTGCGCCTTTCCAGATTGGCAGATGGAAAGGGTGGTGTTTGACATATCCTGAGACGGCCTTGCCTATGCCAAATCCCCAAGAGTGCAACTGACATGATTTAAGAAGCTTTTGTGCATTTCTTCTTTGCTTCGACTGAGTCGCCTTTGAAAAAAATCTATCCAGCCTTGCCCTCATTCCAAGATTCTCATCCACTGGCGCTCGCTCGCTCCATCTAACACAACCTCAACATCGAAAACACATTCGCGTCATTTTCTAGCGTCAAATTGTCTAAAATGGAAGTCTGCCCCTGGTAAATAAACATTAGATGTGTGATTCTTGATGTGTTGAAATACCATCTATGTGGTCTTACTTCATAACACGCATCACTGCCCTTTTTCTCCCAGGACCAGGTGGACCATCGAGGACACGGTCATGTTCAGATGATCCATTAAAACCCAGATTGAGAGGGCAGATGCTCAACACGTCTAATCCCATTTCAGTTTGACAAGATCTAACAGGATCAGGGCCTGGTACCTTATAAACAGCTTTTGGAAATGAAGAGTTAATGCTGCAGCTTTCTGCCTAAACATATCTGGAGTGATGATGAGACACAACAACCACTGAGGAGACGCTGCAGCAGACGGAGTGTCCCATTTAGAAAACCCATCAAACCCTGGTGGAAAGTGGATATAATTAACAGGGAGCTCCATTATTGGGGAATCCCACATAGGACGAGAATCTAAATAAAATTATAAAAATAAAAAATGTGGCACATGATGTGTAAAGTCCTGCACTATCAGAAGGACATAAAGAGAGAGAGGGGGGGGGTTCTTAAATGCTGTGCCTCCTGAATTATTCATCCATCTTTCTTTCATTACACTTTACAATGACTCAGAGATGAAAGGAAAGATGAGAGGAGGAGAGATTGAGGAAGCAAGTGAGATAGAGGAGTGGGGGCTTGTGGTCGTGGCGTGGCTGGCGTCTGCTCAGCGCTGGTATCTCCCGGGGGCATTGAAGCGTCTTCCTCCTCTCCCGGTTTCCTGTTCGCTCACATAGCGGAGGAAAGCCGCAGCCTTTGCCCGCTGCAGCCCAGCGTAGAGGTGACATTGGTCCCACCTTCCCCCAGTGAAGCTGCTCCCCGAGTCCCGGCGTCAAAAGTTTTTCCGAGATCTCATTTTACACGGTTTAATCTTGTGCTTCTGTCTTGTGATTCTCCAAGGGGATGCGAATAGGATTGGCAGAGATGTCAGGAGGTTTTGTGGCGGTGGATGAACGCAGAGGATGGGAGTTTATTCAAATGTGTCCTTTTGATTTGTCTCCCTCAGCTCCTTGGTTTTGTTGTTGGGAGACAGAGGTGCCTGACAGGAGACCGACTCCTCTTCAAGGATCATAAAGAGAGCTGAACCCACAGGTGAGTGTGTGTGTCTCATTAGCGGCTGTTTCGCTTCGTCGCTGCTGAAATATTTCACTCATTCACGCCACTGATCAACCCTCTGCTGACTTTTCGATTCATTATATAGCTCATAAAACACACCCCTTTTTGAGAGAAGCTGCTAATTACTTTACTATCAATACTATTACTACCGCTTTTACTGTTTCACTTCTAAAATGCACAAATATTAATCCTTTGCAGTGTTGTGGAGCCACTACTTACATGCAACTGCTGTGGAATTAATCCACAAAATAAACGTGATTGCTCTTACTGAGAAAAAAGTAAATTAAATTATACACTTTGGGTCATACTGTTGGTTGTTTTGAGGCACATTCCTCTTTTTATTCTTATTTATGTGCATCAATAATCACCTCATGACCACATGAGTCCCAGATATACTTTATCTATCAAGAATAAATCAGCCTTATCATGAGAAGCGATACAAAACATTTTATTCTAACTTTACACAGAAACGTGTATCATCATAATACTATGAATAAAGGGCTGATGTGATTGGCTTTGGTTTGTTCAGCTATATTTAAAATGTAACCCTTGGAACAATGAACGCTAAAAGTTTAAAAGGGGAATAATCTTAAATAGATCTAGAAGAAGAAGAAGTGATCGTTGCCTTGCTCTCGGTGTTGCTTCCTAGTTTCATTTCCTCTCTTGCTGTTTGTGTGGCATCAGACAGCTCTTACATACTTGCTTTTCTGTAAATCAAAACGCGCAGCCTCTGCAGTATATACACCCATGAAAACTTGAACCGACCTTTACAGCAATCGCTCCTGGGTAATTTGCTTAAAGTACACCATGGCTATTTATTTACAGTAGATGACACATTAGTTTTCCTCTGGTGTTAAGTTGCACTTTATTTGTATGCCCATGAATGCACACCAGTGTCCCTGAAGCTCACGTATTTTACATCCAGGTATCTATTTTAGACATTTCAGGGAGAACAAAAGCCCCACATGCTCACTTTTCTCACAGGCTAAAACATGATCCTGACCGTTTTGTTCGATGATTGGAGCTTAAAGCTGCGAACACGCTGCCTCGCTGCACTTTGTTTACACTTGGCAATGTCTGATTTAGTGGCAGTGAGTTGAGAAGGGTTGTTATTTTAGATGCAAAACAAAAGCCTGGGTTCACTTTGGCCTCTTATCTGTTTGCTCTCACTATCGTCTTCCTTTTTCTTTTTTATTATCGATTACAGCATTTCTTGAGTTGTATAATAGCAGAGATTAAAACGCTGATTGGATAATGTTTCTAAATGTAAACCAAGGCTACAGAACTGACGTCACATGTCTGTAACTGACATAAAAGTTGTACTTCCTCACGCGTTTGTGAATAGCTCAGTTTCTTTTCAAGCTTCTTTATGATTGCGTTGGTTTAGAGATTATTGTGGTGACCTGTGCGTTTTAAATGACCATTTCATATTCTGTTAATTTTTCATTATAAAATTTTCTAAATTTCTATGTTACTTCTGCTTGAACATTTGTAAATGAAACATTTTTAAGTGTGATTTGATAGATTTTTAGATTTTTTTTGCAAATGTTGACTTTTCATGGTGGTGTAATATTTATTGTATGTCTCTTTGATTGTATCCACCATACTTTAAAAAAAAATTTCCATTACTATGCCTTTGTTTTCCTCCAGCGATATTAAAATATCATTGCGTTTTACCAGATTTTCCAACTATATGTGCACCGTGTCTGTAATTCCAGGCTGATACGATATTTAGCTTATTAATTTTGACAGTACTGATTTGTCTTTCGTAGTTACTTCTACCCTTTACTGTGCCAGGGAAACAAAGAAATCACTGTTTTGTATAATCACCCAAACTTTTAGCCTTTCAGGACAGTGATTTAGTAAGATAATAAATAATTATCAGCCACGGAGGATGCTGAAATTTTAATTGCAGATGCAGATGTTTGGCCAATATATCAGTATATAACATAATTTATACTGGTTATTGTGTTTTGCACTATTTACTCTGTTTATCTAGTTATTCTTTATTGCATTCATTTATTTTTAGCTGTTTTTTTTTTTAAAGTTTATAGAAGATATTTTAATTCTGTGGAATCTGGAAGCCAAGCAATGACATTTCTTTGCTAAAATCTCATTGCTGTGTTTTCTTGTGCAATGACAATGAAGGAAGTCTAAGTCTAACTATATTCCTTTTGCCCACGTAACTAAATTGGTTTCATTGTCTGTCTGCCTTCAGTAGTGAGGCTACTGAGATGTAAATAAATGCACTGCCCACGTCGGCCTCATCACACTCCAGAGGACGTGAGAAGGAGATTCATACATCACAGTCTTTGTTCCTATTAGAACACACAGACTGAAATAGGATATTAGGAGATTTGTTGTTTTTATGATAAATTATTGTTGGTAATAAATACAAATCTCATCAGAAAACTACACTGTGCTCCAGAGAAGGGATTTAAAAAAAAAAAAAAGCTGTGAGGCCACTCAGCAGTGCAGTCTGCAGAACAGCAACATTAACTCTCTTTGCATTCCCCTCGTGACTTCCCTGACAGTACCAGCGGCTGTAAGTCTGCCAGCCGAGCTCAGTGGAAGGAGCTCCCTGGCACTGCAGTCCCACTGGGACACACTGAGCCTCTCCTTGGCCCTGTCAATGGGCCTCTCTTTGCAGTTTCAGGCCCCTCACAGGCTCCTAAACCACCACCATGACAATACTGCAGTCATGAAGCAGCAGAGCCCCCTCCTGCTTTCTGCTCCTTCTCTTCCTCCATTAATTCAATCATTAATAATGACTGAATCCACTGATGTTGTTTTGCCATTTGATCGGCTCTTAGATCGTACGTCAGTCTGACTCAGATCCAGAAATCTTTTCCGAGCAGAAAGCCTGTTGGATTCTTGATAAGTGGGACCTGAGTTGATCCAAAGACGCTTCTTTCTAGTGGTGTTTCCAGCTAAGCTTGTGACTCTACACATCAAAAGAAACCACAGCAGCAGCACCACATTTTCATGATATATTTAGCATCACTTTTGTTGTCTTTTCGTCCACGCTGTAATTTCCATGTGAATGTTCGCAAACACAGAGACGTGAGCCTGCTTCTTTGCCCTCCTGCCCGGAGCTTTAATGTGCATTAGTGAAGAGAAAAGCTGGTATTTATAACCACTCAGTAATGTTGTATCCAAGGTCAAAAGGATGCCTAATATCTGCTTCCGTTCTTAGATGGGCTGCATTGATCAGCCCTCCATTATACGGGTAGATTTGGCTTTGTTCAGTCAATGGCAGTTCAATAAGCACCATACACTTTGGATGGTGCAGCTTAAGTTTGTGAGTGGGTTCACAATCCACAGGCCAGTAAAGTTCAATAATCTTCCTGTAAACATTCTGTAAACAGCTCTCGTTACACAAGGCCTGGCAGGTCTTTACTGATTTCTTATGAAACCTTTGAAAGCTATTGAACTTTTTCCCAGTAGATTTTTTGGGTTTTTTTTAAAACAGAGTTTATACTTTGTGTTGATGTGTCTTGTGTACACAATGAGGGCTGTGTATCATCTAAAAATATCGATGCAAATATGAAACGCGACTTTCAGTAAGGATGCCAGAATAATCCGATTATCAGCCCACACTGTTTGTTTTTTTATCTACCATATGTATATTTAACACATAGATATCCTATATTGCTATGTTATTATTTTACATAAAAACAAGGAGATGTGAAGAAGATATCCAATCAAAATATGTCAAAAAGAGAAACGCTGGATTGCATAATTGAAAATAACTGAACATTGTAAAGTGTCATATACTTGCTTTTAGAGATACATTTATGAGAATAATTTGACCTTTAGGCCTGTTGAAATTATTACATTTCCACTTCAGTGCATTTATGTATTTTTTTTTTTTGCACTACTGTGGTGATTGATTCCATTCATCTGTATAAAAACATGTGGATTGAATGTACAGAAATGTCACATTTCTATCACTATTTCATCATTTCACACTATTTGAGGTTTGATCTTTTTGCACTCCCTTCATAATTGTGGTGTTTAACCTCTATTGGATTCTGTCATTATCAGTAATTTAACATTTTACATTTAACTTTATGCATGCTAAATCTACACTGTGCCATTTTTGTGCATAAAAGGCAAACTGAAAGGTATTTTTATTGACATATGTGCGCTGTTCACTGCCAGTAAGTGGCTCCTTTTCTACATTAGGTGCACTGTGTATATTTGAATCTATTGTTAGGCTCATGCCATTCTAGTTGCATAAACTGAATGTCAGTTTTTATGTGACGATTAAAGCAGCAGGATCTGAAATCAGGTGAAAAAACTGAATCTGAAAAATGAAAACACTTTGCTTTTTCAGACCTCTGTTCTTCATCTCAAACAAAAAGCTAAATATAAATATTAAAGATGTGACAATGCACAGCCTGAAAGCTTCTCTGAACAGCCCAAACCTCCTGTCACATGGTAGATTTTCTACAATAAATCTAAATCAGTAATCAGTAATAACAATAAGTCTAAATTTACAGAATACTTTATTGATCCCTGGAAGAAATTGGGTTTGTTACAGTTGCTCCAGTCGAAGCTCAGAAATATCAAACAACAGTATCATCTTTATTTGTCAAGTATATAAACACATACAAGGAATTATCTGTTGTCTCCGTTATAACTTATGAAGACAAGATATAATAAAAGATGTCAGAAGATCCTTTCACAGTAGCACAGTGTAGTTTTCTGATGACATTTGTATTTATTACCAACAACAATTTATCATAAAAACAACAAATGTCCTAATATCCTATTTCAGTCTGTGTGTTCTAATAGGAACAAAGACCGTGATATATGAATCTCCTAAAATAAAACAATAAAAAAAACTCTACACACATAAAGGCACAGTATCAACTTCTGTACAGTTATAGTATGTTTTTTTATATAATTGTGTGCAGATAAAATATCTACATTCAAACATTTCCAAAAAAGTAGAATAAAGATAAAAATATGACTCAGATATATAAAAAAAATAAATGTAAATTAAATAGTCATGCAATTAAAACGTTTGTCCGTGCAGTGCAGGAATTAGGTCAGGTACAGTAAAATCAGAGAAATGGATTTAATTGTTTCCTCTCAAACCACATAAATCACAAACGTTGAAAGGTAATTATGAATTTTTTGCTCAGCGATGCCAAAAAACCATCATTCATTGCAGCTTTAATCACTGACTGAAATTTCATTAGCCTGGCAGTTATAGTGACACCCAGCTTTGTGAATATTTGGATGTTTCTGTGTGGGGTTTTTTTTGTATAGACAGCAGGTTGTTTGTGTGTCACCGGTCCAAGTCAGGTCTGGAAACTGTCCCAGTTCCTGATTGGCTTGGAGCCACAAAGTCAGGTTCTTCTCATCCCCTTTAATGACTCCTTAAGATCTGGGTCCGTGCTGACACACCTACTTCCCCTCGCGGCCCTCCGCTGCTCCCCTTTAACAGTCGTTGCACACACAGTTGGAGTCAGACACGCACCTGGAGCCCTGCCGGATAGACTGGGCCTCGGCCATATGCCCCGTGGTGTGCCTTGCTCGCAGACTCGGCAGCCTGTGCGCTCAGTGTGGCGCAGCAGTTTGATCCGTGGATTTAGTGAAGCTGCAGACCTGAATCAGAGGAACATGGAAACAAAGGCTTATGGTTCCACATAGTCCGAGTGTCTCAACCACTGCAGGATGAATGGATTCATGTGTTTGCTCAGTAGTCGTCCATATACAGTAGGTACTTTGATACAGAGTCAACAGTGCACTGTATAGCCTAGCGCTGATGTGTTACTGGTCTCGATGTGAACACAGAGCAGTCCTGATCTGTGTTGCGTGTAGAGAGTGAAACTCTAAGCAGTGTTGAAGCAAACTGTTGCTCCTGTCATATAAACAAAGTGTAACAGTGCTAATAATGTTAACGTCACTCTTGGAAATGAGATCAGCCTCTGATTTGAAGCAGACCTCCGCTTACTGCTGTCTTCACTGTTTGTTTTGGTTTGCTTAGAGAAACAGATGGGTGGAGTTGACTGCTGCAGGCTGCACAGATACACACAACCTTAGAGCAGACATGTTCTGTGAAGGATTTCTTATCAGTATGTTAGCACAGGTGAGCAGAATAATAGTTTGTTGGAACTACTCAGGTCAGCAGAACCTGACTGCTAATACAACAGTGATGGTACACTGCCTGGCTAAAAAAAAAAAAAAAAGTCATACATACAATATTTGCCTGCACCACATTTGGTTTTGATTCCAGGAGACATTCAGTGGATTTAACTGCACCAATAGTTCTGATCCTTCCATGGGTCA
>JAPSES010000236.1:20103201-20133911 GCA_029822895.1 Maxillicosta whitleyi
GTTTAGCCTCCATAAAGTCCAGACTCTAATTTAGGATGTGATGAAGACTGGATGCAGCGGTTCAATTCTGCATCATCAATAATCAAAAAATGAATGAAACTAAATATTATGAACCGTATTGTGGCACTATGTAAGAATTATGTGGTAAAAAAAAAAAAGATGTGACAGTGAATGTGTCCTGGCATCAAACTGAAGATGTGCCTTTTTTTGGCAGTGTATTTCTGCTAGCACTTTTGTGTTTTGGGTGATTGGTTGGAGAGAACTGAACATTTTTATGTCAACTTTGCCTGTGGGACCTTGCAGTGGTTGTTTTTCCACACTCAAGAGACTAAACAAGTAATCTCTGAGGTGGAAAAACAGCTGATAGTCACTCCATGAAGCGATCAATGAAGTATCGAAACAACGCTTTTTCACATTATCAGCTGTTTCTTCTTCATCCTAATCTGATGCCCACATATTTTGATTGTAATTAATGTACAGTTTCAGCTAACGTCAATAAACACAACCTGTATTTCTCCTGATGTTTCTCGGCTCATGTCTCAGGGACGTTACATGATATTTTTAAGCTTGTGGCGGTGATAGTTACGGCCTCGTCCTGTCTGTTGCAGATGAGAACAATGTCTGATGAGGCAGAACAGAGAATGTGTGAGGAGGACTTCGGCTCAGATGAGGAGGGTGAGGAGGCAGATGTGGAGTCTTACCTGGAGGACAACAGCAGTGAGCTCATGGACCGACTCAGAGAACTGGAGGTGAGGAAATGAGATATAAAAATGTACTTTAAGGAAGAAAAAAAAAGAAATTAGCTTCTTTTATTGTAGCTGTAACTTGTGTTTTGTCTGCATTTTGTCTTATCATCACAGGCAGAGAATTCAGCTCTGATGTTGGCAAATGAAAGTCAGCGAGAGGCTTATGAGAGATGTTTGGATGAGGTGAGTTTACGCTACAAAATCACCTTTAAAGTCTTCACTATCTTTTAACTTCATGCATTGAATCTGTTCTTACCTTTAATAATCAGGTGGCCAACCATGTGGTCCAAGCTCTGCTCAATCAAAAGGTAAAATACAGAAATATTTGCGCACTATTCCTTTAACTGCAGCAGCAGTATGGCACTGTTACTGATGTTTCTGCTTTATATGTTGCTGAGCAGGATCTGAGAGAGGAGTGCATAAAGCTGAAAATGCTGGTGTTTGATCTGGAGAGACAGAACCGAGCGCTTTGTGAGCTTTTTCAGCAGAAACTGCCCAATCACCCTACTGCGCACTACCAGGTACATGATTCAGAGATGACTGTGTTTCACATGCGTGCAGTTTAAACACAGGATTATTATAGATTAACAGGAACTTGGACCCAAAAAAAGTGGAACAGTTATTTCATAGCTGGAATAAAAATGAAAATAGTGGGATTTAAAAACACAAACAGCAATGAGTAATGTAACACGAATGGAAATGAAACAGAATTGCAGGTAAAAATCAGCTTTGTTTTCATTTCTCACCAGGGTTGAATGGTACAAAAGTGAAAAAAAAAACTGTTAAAGTGTTTTTTAATTCAGATCCATTGAAATTCATTCATAGCCCAGTGTCACAAATCACAAATATGCCTTAATAATCTTTACGTTCAATGTGCAACCCTATGAAAAAGTGGGATTGCAAGGCATTGTGTGTGAGATTTGCACATATTATATAAACAGCGATATTTTAACAAATTGTGAACAATAGATTTAGAGAATGCAGCGGACATAAACTATGACTGTCTGTGTGAGGAAGATCATTTTTGGGAATCCTGTGGGTCATGAGATTCCTGTGGGATTTCCGCAGGACAGGAGTTGATTTCACTGTTTGTCACATGATTAGGATGGGATGACACAAATATTTTTGGATATTTTTAATATAATGCTCATCATTTCAGTGTCCTCTTAATTCTGGCTTCTTCTCCTTTCACTACATTTTTAATATTTAGATGCTGAAATCAGAAATAATATCTCCCTCAACTCTTACAGGAAGATTTTAGTCATTCTCAAGTAATATAATATCCAAGAAAATAGAATCAGTGTATCTAACGCTGATAAAAAGTCTTTATCCTGTTGCAAACGATGTAAATTACTTGGTGATGAGTGACCTTTAGAGGTACAGGTGGGGAAAAATGGGACAGGATGCAATGAGAGTTGTTCTCCTGAGATTCTGATAGGACAGGGATATATATACTTTTTTGTAAGTGGATGGGACAGAGTGAAAATCCACTCGTGTCACCCTGTACCTCACACCTCAGGCACAGGATGGTGGACGAAAAGGACAGAAAATCCAGACTCCCAGGAGGACTCAGGACAGAGCGTAGCATTTAGACATTCTTTCATCGACCTTTTTCCACTTTTAGAAATCAGAGGTTTATTTAAAATACTGTTCTTGAATAACTAAAAGTGGGTCAAGAAGAAATAAAACTAAACTTGTAAAACACATGTAAAAAATGAAGACTAAAAATCAAGTCAAAACTAAATACCTCTCGTATATCAGTGCACCGCTCTTCTAAAACCCACACGGACCTGTTAATTTCACTTTACCCTCATTCTTTCAAATGGTGTCGAGCTCACAATTGATCTCCGTCTTCTCACCTCCACTTTTATATTGTTCCAACAGATGCCAGGACAATGTAGCTCCTAGTTGTCTGGGTATACAGTAGCCTCTAGCGTATACAGTGTCATCATAATTGCCTCATGAATCTCTTGTTACAGGTCCAGGCAGGACCCCTCCCAGACTACAATGCACAGCTGCACAATGACTCTGCCAAACAGGTGGAGCCTGCACAGACTGAAGCACAAGCCAAGGTGATTATTAGAAAGCCCACGCAGCTGAGCTTTACCAAACATTAAGAGTGAAACTATGATTATATCATCACCTCTCATGACACCACAGTCTCGACATGTGCATGACGTTATAACTGCTCTGACATTTGCTCTGTTTTCCATTATCGTGCTTAAAAAAGCCAGTCAACCCCCGCACCCATTTCCTATACGTGTGAATCCAAAGGTCCTGAACAACTGCATTGTTTACCAAAGTGTCAGCAGTGAATAGTTTGCTGATACAGATCTTTTTCTCTTCACAGGGAAATGGCTACCGCACACAACATGCCTCTCCAGGCCCCCGTGGCCCGGCCACCTCCATGGAGGCCCTGTCTCCCTTCTTCAAGAAGAAAGCACACATCCTGGAGGTTCTTCGCAAGATGGAGGAGACAGACCCCCTGAAGTTCCACCCCTCCACTACTAGCTTGTCTTTCTGCGACTACAGCCAGGTGCTCATGTCAACAGAAGCTGTTTTGGCCACGGCAGACCCACTTCCACTCCAGTGCAAATCCCACCACACACACTGCCACTGCTCCTGCACCGACGCCGACACACACCAGCACGTCAATGGGGATGGAGCAGTGAAGTGTGAGGGAGGGAACACCTGCTGTTTACACTGCAAGAGAAGCCCCGATAGTCCTCCGAAGCCATGTAACCATGTCTGTAGTCCTTCAAAAGCCAACTCAGCCACCCAGAGTCATGTAGTTCCTGCAGCTGTTATGAGTGAATGTCACAGTAAGAGCAGAACAGGCGAGTCTGTTCCCTCTAAACAATGTCTCAAGAATGACGGCCACCAGCAAACAGCAGGCGCTGCTGCCCAGTCGTCAGTGGTGGGAACTGGCGATGAGAGCCTGGAGGTGGAGCAGGAGCAGGATGGTCTAAAAGCTAGTGGCTCTGATGAGATCACTGGTTTCTGTCCCAGTATGCAGATCTCCCACTGTGAAACAGAAACGAGTGATGGTATCAACACCACTGATCCCTCAGCCATCCCAGAGACAGACAGCACAAATCAGGAGACGTCCTCTGTGAGAGCGGGTGCCTCCGTCAGCCCCAGTCCCTCCTGCCTCAACGATGTCAAAGCTGCAGCTATCAACTCCCCGTCCAAACTGCTTAAGTTCTTGAAGATCCCCTCCATAGGGGAGAAGTCTCAAGCTCCGACCTCCTCTGTCCGTCTCAGCCCTCAGCTCACCCGTAACTCCAGAATCCCCTGCCGCACCAACAACTACGAGGTGTACCACTCCCCCGTCCCCACACGTAGAGCCACTACCACAGAGAGGTGCAGGCAGCCCCCTCCCCCTCCATGCAGGTCTGAGTCCTACCCTGCCACACACTCAGCCCCAACCTCCCCACCACAGCCTGAAGACACCTGCTCCCCCGCAGCGAAGGAGATAAGCTACAGCAGCCTTTCTGTTCCTAAGGCGAGTGCTGGCTCCAAGATGGGAGCCTCCTCCTCTGCATCCTCCTCCTCACCTAAAGTATCACAGAGGGTTCCTCATTATGAAAATGTCTGTGAAATGTCTGCTAGCTCTAGAGAAGAGGAACCAACTGTGAGTCTTGAGAAAAGAACCACACTGCCCTCTCAAACAAAAGTGAATGGTGGTGAGAGGAAGCTAGTTAAATCCCTACCAGAAAGTGTCCTGAACCCCACTCCTCAGAGGAAGCAGTCGTCCTCAACCACATCAGAGTCCACGTCAGATGATGAAGAAGATTCAGACAGCCCAGTGTGGGTTAACCATCACAGCCTGCCCAACTCATCCGCCCTCAGCAAAGCTCAGACTAGAACCAATTACTCACGAAGTAGAGAGAAGCAGGATGTGGATACAAAGGAGAGCACAGCTGAGGTCGCCCATCCTCCACCTCCACCTCCAACAAGGAGGACCGAGTCCTCATCCATCCCCAAAAGGCCTGGTGTGGCGTCAGTCAGATCGCAGGCTGATTCCAGTCACCATGCTTTCAAAGACAGACTAGCTGCTTTAGGAAAACTGAGGAGCTCTGAGGATTTACAAGTGAATCTAAGGCCAGCGGAGGCAACGAATCCTGACGGGACATATGGTGAAGACAGGAGTAAGACAGCAGAGAGGTCGGTGGAGCTCCTGAAGGAGGAGCAGAGACATTCAAAATTTACAGACTCTCTGGATGGTAAACCCAAAGGGAGTGGTCTGAAGTACTCAGGTCCGTCACAGATCTATGAACCAGGAGCAAAATCTCAGCCTTCAGCGGGTAAACAAGAACTGTGTGTGAGTAAGAACGAAGGCTCCAAGAGCAAAATCGGTCTGCCCTCCCCCAACACAGACGCCCCACAGGTACTACGCAACAATATCAAGTGTCCAGGTTCCCTGAATCTAGCGTACAATATTAAACCTGGTGTTGGTCCTCACAGTAGCAACAGTCCAAACAAAATCCCCCCAAAGTCACCGTCCAAACCCTGCCAGGGCCCGTCAGTTCACAGAGGAAGTAAACCCACAGAGGCCCCGCGGTACTCATCCAAATCTGAGGAGAGGACCAAGATCAGTGGGAAAGGGAAGAAGAACCCGATGTACGGAGATAGTCTCCCACCTCCTCCTCCGAGACCCCCGATGTCCGACAGCCAGGGGGAGAAGGTGCTGCAGCCGGTCCCCAGCCCGCAGTCTGCCATCGAGCAAAAGGTAATGAAGGGCATTGAGGAGAACATGCTGAAGCTCCAGGAGCAGGACAGAGGAGGACAGAGCAGCGAGGTCAAGCAGAAAGCCTCCAACGGCATCGCGAGCTGGTTCGGCCTGAAAAAAAGCAAACTCCCTGCGTTAAGCCGCAAGACCGACGCCACCAAATCCAAGGATGAGAAGAGGGAGTGGAAAATCAACATCCCCTCTGTCGGCAGGGACTCGGTCAAAATGGCCTCCAGGTGTAAAGAAGGCGTGGAGGGGCTGAACATCTCGACTCTGATGGAGAAGGCGGAGGGGCTGAGGAGAGCGCTGGAGGAGGAGAGGGCGTATGTGGAGAGGTCGGGCAGGGGTCACTCCTGTGAGGTGGTGATGGACCAAGCTCAGGGACAGCTGGCTGTCATGTACAGAGGAGGACGCTCGGACAACTTCATGCAACAGCTGCTAAACAGGTGAGCGCTCAGAACTGCTAAATAAACTGACGGCTTTAAAGAAGGGATGAGTGATGCGAGCAGAAAGAAATTAGATCAAGACAAAACATGGTTCAAATAGTTTGGGTTTTCTTTTTTCATTAAAGCAACTGGTTCACTTTAAAGGCAGATATAGTCACACCCACAACTATGTGATTATTACAGCTAAACCAAGCATCAAATCAGACATAAAATCTGTGACTTTTTTAGCAATTATTTTTTACATTAAGGTTAGTAAAATAATCCACAAACAACAACATCAAGGATATATGTATATGTATAAATTCTTGCCATTGTAATGCTATGCAACGCTTGTAGCCATATATACATCCTGCATATCCATGTAAGGAGAGGAATGTCAGCTAAATCTCAATCAGACCAATTATGGGGCAAGCAAATGCAATTTAAACAACAAGCACTTACATGGGAAAATATGGAAAAGAAACTAACAGTCTGAGGCCAGGATATGTCATGAATAATTTCATAAAACAACAGACCAGTACAACAAATTCTGCACCACTAAGCAGTATTAGCAAGTATTATTTATCTACCTCTAAAACTCACTGAACAAGCAAAAGAAGAGCAAAAATGAAGGTTGCATTATAAAGCGATGATTATGAATGTTGCCTTACCTTTGCTGTTTGGTAATTATACCTAGGTTTTATATAGAATTTTCTGCTACTGTTTTGTGTTACCTTGATATAATTCTAACTGGAAACAAATGTAATAAAACATCAAACTGCAATGCATCTATTATAGCAAACAGGTCTGAGTTTTTCTTGACTGTTTTGCAATTTAGGCTTTAAGTCAATGTATTGTTGTTTCCCCTTTAAAGCTAAACTAGAATGACACGTTTTAAAGTGCCGAGGTTTTTACCGCTGTTTCCTGTGCAGAGTGGATGGTAAAGACATGATCAGCATGCCCCAACGCAGGCTCTCGTTCGACTGTAAAACCTCTAAGCCACTGTTTCAGCAGAGCGACGTCATTAGTCACACCACCAGTCGAGACGATATGGAGAAGGTACTTCTTTCATGTTTATTTTGCAGTTTTTTCCTCAAACACCACACATTTATAATTCATCAAAACATGTCGAGTGTCTTTTCTTAAGTAGATGAGCAATGTAATAAGTTTAGTATCAAGTTTCCAGACTGAATTTGGCTTCTTATTTGACAAACTTGTCTGATCCAAACTGACTTTAAGAGCTGACATTCATTACTTTATTTGACACTTTGTTGTTGTTTCATGCAGGGATCAGATAGAATCGGAAACATCACTTCAGATGAAAACCTTGCGGATTCAGTTCACTCTCAACACTTTGCAGGTAAGAAGCATCTGCCAGGAATTTGTCCCAGCACATGTTCCTTCGTTTTTACCCCTCACCTTGCCATCTGCTGCAGGAATACCATCATACCCTGCAGCATCCGTCTGTGTGTCTGTCCAACACTGTCAATGTAATTGCTCTTCATCAAATCGGATGATCTCTTTTATGTTTGATATTTATCTGCGGCTTAGGAATCTCTTCAGGCAGTGACTTTGACTGTTTTCAAGGTCAAATCAGGGTTGATCCATCAAATTTTTACATCAATGTTGACCTACATTTTTCAGGTCTTTCTGGGTCAGTGCATGGTCATGGGGGCAGATGGGAGAAGCTAGAACAGATGAGATGAGGGGATAATGAAAGTGGTAGGGGAGCAGGGAACCCTTATTGTTAAAAGGGGATGAGGGGTCATAACAATGTTTGATGTTGGTCTTGTTAAAATTACAGCCACTTATGATCACTCTTAACTTATTTAACTTAATTATTCAAAGTTAATACATAACTGACATGTAATTTTCACCAACTACTACATATTTCCGCTTCAATTAACCTCAAGACAAGAACTTAATCAGAAGTTGATGTACAGTTGAGTAATAAAGATATAGCTGTGATAGACAGATACATATAATTTTCCATAAACTGCATTTAAATTATAAACATAGGTCAAAAACTGAATAGAAATTTCTAACGAGAATATTTAACTAAAATTAATAAATTCACCAAAAGCAAAGAGGGTGAATAAGATTTGATTGTTGGTTACAAAAGCATGAATACTCAAACAAAACAAACTGATCACTGATCAGCGATGGCTCGTAAGGATTTGACTGCAACAAACTTAATTTCCATATTAAGGAGAAAAATTGGTGCATCCTCTCATTAGCATATCAAAGACATCAAGCCACGCCCCTAAGGGCAGTCTACAGTAAGATGAAATAAATAGCGTGGAGTTAATTAATTTACATTTACTTCTTTGTTCTCCTTTTGTGCATATTAATTAGTTCATCTGTTTCTTAATTATATATTTCCAGGTCAGTCACTCACTACCTCCTCCTTATCGTGTTCTTCTGTAGGTTCTGGTGCTTCCACTTACACTCTGGACAGTGGTATCGGAACTTTCCCCCTGCCCGACTGCAGCAGCGGTGCAGCAGGACGGGGTTTGTCTAAGACCAGGGCCGGGGCCGATCACCACTCAAGTTCCCCAGGTAGGGCCGGTCGACGAGCCCGAACCCTGGACCGAGACCTGCCTTCACAGGACGAGTGTTACACACCACACAAACAGCTGATTCCTACCATTCAGTACGGCTCCATGTTGGAAGGAAGAAGTTCAGGAGGCGTCATCCGTGAAGGTGCCAACACACTGTCCACTTCCACAATGGTTTTAGTTTTAATGTAGAAAAGTCGTATTTGTGCAGGAAATGGTCTCTAACTTACTGTCATACACTGCCCGGCCAAAAAAAAAGGCACACATGCAATATTTGACTGCACCACCTTTGGTTTTGATTCCAGGAGACATTCACTGGATTTAACTGCACAAATAGTTCTGATCCTTCCATGGGTCAATACTGCAGTGGTTAATAATGTTTGAGCTGGAACAGGTTATTTCAGAACCTTATTATGGCACTATGTAAGCATTATATGGGAAAAAAAATATGTGACAGTGAATGTCTCCTGGAATCAAAACTGCAGATGGTGCAGTCAGATATTGCACGTGTGCCTTTTTTTTTGGCCGGGCAGTATATGTGGTGTTTTTAGATTCATGTTGCTGCTGCTTTTATGTATTTGTTGCATTTTACTGCTGCATATGTTTAAGGTTTAGCTCATTTTAACTATTTTATATAATATTAAGTAGTTTAATCAACAGTGATGCCCTCTGGTTATGTTCTCTGGGATCTTATTTTTTTTTGATTATGCCATCATTTATATATGGGATGTTTTTCAATTTTAAAGATAATTTTACAAGTTGCAGTCTGTGGTAAAACTGTTGAACTATCAGATTGAAAATAAGTAAATTTTTAGTCTGGTGTGGGGGTGTCACTGTCGTATCGTCTCATCAGCATGAACGCATTTATAAGATGAGTCTCGCACCAGGGAAATTGACCATGTTACAGCAGTGAAAAACAATTAGAGCTGCAAAAGCAAGAACAATATTAACATTAAGAAAGTTCAATCTCGACATTAAAATGATAGAGAGCAGAAAAATATTCTAAAATCCGAAGATAACAGCAATATGTAGCACAGAGAAAGAGTGGAAATAGAAAATATTATGTGATTTTCACATCTTTTAATACTTTTTTTTTTACCTCACCCTCAAAGATTAAGGTAAAAATATGCTAATACAGTGGCCATTTTGATGATGTATTTTTGTATGACACAACATGCAGAGTAGTTATTTAACACAAGACTGGATCAGTTTTTTTGACAATGCTATGCCAAGATGTTTTTTAAAGAATTTAGATTAAGGAGGATAATTTCTCAATCTATAAAGGAACATTTAATCTTTCAGTTTATCACTAGAGATATGGAAGGGGATAGAAATTGGTGATCCAAAAAGAATCTAAAGCTGTCAGACAAATGTAGTGCAGAGTAAAAAAAACAAAAAAACAAAAAACATTTTCTCCTGAGATATAGTGGAGTATAAAAGTATAATGTAGCATAAAATGGAAATACTTTGTTGATTTCAGCTTCTAAGGCAAACAATAGTGCGTGTAATCTAATAGTGAACTCTAGTGCATTTCTAAATCTTCCACAGACGCATGTAAAACAGATGGGGTTTCACAGATGGAGTCTCTGCCTCATTTCATACACGAACATCTTTAAAATACAATCTGTAGCTCGGAGTGAAATATGCAGCGAAGAATACTCCTAAAAGCATCTAGACATATGTTTGATCCATGCTTTTGCAGATAAAGACGGACATGGTGCAAACATGTTTTCCCCTCGCACCAAAACTTGGACCTTCCCCAACCTGAAAACCCCATCAGGGCCAGCGGAGGTGTACCTGGCAGTGGAAGAGGAAGAGGAGGAGGCGGTACCATTTGGATCACCGTTCAGAGGGGTAGGGATGATGGTTCATTTGGATATTTCGTGCTATTTTGGATTCATTTAAATATAAATCCAAACAAATGAGTACTGGAGTATATTTTTATTTGCAGGGTGCTTGTAATCCTTTAAAAAAGCTTGAATTTTAATGGATTTTCAAGGTTTGTAAAGTGCTTCAATTTTAGTTAAAGTGTTTCCAATTATAACTGTGATGTGATTTATTTAATTATTTTTAATATTAACTCTGCCAGGTTGTATGGCAAACCGAAAAACTACTTATAGAGAGGTGATATGTACATAAATATTTATGTCAAAAAAACAAACAAACTACCAGGTGTTCTCAGTTCGACTCCAGGTACATTTTAATTTTGATCTTTTGGCTTGCTGCGAGTGTACCTGAAGGACGCCAAATGTGTATTTATGTGTGTTCTCCATTAATTTCTAAACTTTTTGCTATTATGAATTATCATTTTAGATGTTTATAGTATAATACAGCATACATTATTATGATAAAACTGGAAAAAAAAATCTTAGAAAAAATAAGTAGTATTCCTATAAATATGTATTTTACTCCATTCATAAGGTGCTGTGCTGGAAAAATGTGAAAATGACCCTTAAAAGTGCTTGAATTTGACCTTGAAAAAACATATATGAACCCTGTATATAAAACCGTGCTGGGCTAGAGTATGGAAAATGGATTTATCTGGGTCACCTGCGCACTGGAAATGCTCTGCAGCCAGAAGAAATACATTTTTAAATCTGCGCTCACATCTTACATAATGTAAAAACACAGAGCCACATTCTTCCCTCAGAAATAATTAATCAGCTCAATATTAAAGATTCACAGTTGGTTGATTTTTCTGTAACCCACTTGTGTCTCTGTTACATAAAATGAAATGTCCTGCTTCTTCAGAGCGTGAAGGCCGGTGGTCCTTCGTCCAGCCGGGTGGTGGACCCAGGCAGCCTGCCCGTCCCTGCCCAGGCGGGGATGAGCCGCAGGGGGAAGACTCGAGCTCCCAGCGTCCCCGAGATGAGCCGCGAGGCCGGTTTGGAGCTGCTGAGGGAGCGGCCGGAGGAGGCGTTGTCCCCGAGTCGCCCTCAAGTCCTGGAGACCCCCGAGTCGCTCAGTGACTCTCTGTACGACAGTCTGTCGTCCTGTGGCAGCCAAGGATGATCAGAGCCGAGGAAAACCCTGATCTAGTCCACTAGACTTTGACGACACACAATAAACCCCAAGCGAACATGTCTCCTGTTGGCTGGTTGTACTGTGATGCTGCTGACCTTTGACCTTTTGAGGAAAACTTAACTGTGCTCCGTTGATGTCCGCGAGATTCTGACCCGGTAACGACGTGGTCTCATCGTCTGTTTCTCTGTTTGCAACTAGAAAGATGGATTGATGGACTTCTCCTCAGGATTCCCAATAAACATGAAGCCAAAAGTCACCCAAAAATGTAGGTTATTCACTTTCACGTTTTTCACAGACTGACTTATGGACACGTCTCTTTAATTCATGTAGACAGGACTACGAAACGCATGGCACAAACAAACGTCACTCCTGGTGGTTGTTCAGCTGAACTTTGCCTTCTGCCTGTGTTTTCTTTTTCTCATCCCGGTTGACGGATCTTTACGTGCATCAAATCAACAAAGCAGTGAAACGCTGTTCAGTTCAATAGCCGACTGTACTCTATCAGTACATCTGTTCTGTTACTTCACCGCATAATGTATTGAAAAACAAAAAAACAAAACATGGAGCTTCTAAAAGATGAATGTTCATTTCTGTGACTCTTACTTGCGAAATCCATGCATCACGATTTTAAATGTATAAACGATTTTATTGATCATGTTGATATTGGTTTGCGACCAAGGAAGGTTGTCAGAATATGTCTGTTTTAAATCATAATACATTTAAAGGTAATATATACCAGCAATAATAACATAGATAAGAGAAATGGCTACACTATTCAATGAATATGTATTTCTATTATTTATTTATTTTCTTTTTTGTAATCTTTCTGTGAAAATTGCAGTCTCCTCGCTTAGTAGATTATGTTCATATCTTGTATTTCAACATCTCTGTTGCTGTTTGTTCCCTAGCCAATAGAGGTCCTATGTACCTACTGCCGTTTTTCAACTTTCTAATTAAAATGTTTTGATTTACTTATTGGCGTGAGCGTGTTTAACGGGAAGGAAACAAAAATCATAGTTGTTCGTACGTTCAACACATTTATTTGAGCAAATGTATCAAATTATTAGTTTCAATTTTACGTCAATAAAATAAATTCTTCACAGTATACACTTTCAAAAAAGGTTAACGTCACATCATTTGGCAAACTAATTCCTAGACAACAGATATTTAGATTTACAATAGGAGTGGTTTGAACAGTTTGCCTGTCTTTACTATCCATGTTGGAAATATGGACAGATGGCGTCCACTCTTCCTCCTGCACCTGCCAAAGTCTCGACATCCTGACCACCGAGCTGCTCGAAGTCCATCTGAGAGAGCGAGTCTGGTGATTCTGACAGGCTTCACCGTTCCTTTACTGAAAACGCTGGTCAACAAAATGTTTTGGGCAACGATCACAGGGAATATTAAAAGGATCTGTTGTCAAAAATCATGGGACACTATATCTTGTGACACTCCACTACAGAGAACTGAGGAAAACTATAAATAAGCAAATCAATGAATGTAATTACATAACTTCAAATAAAACAATGATCATTTTTCAGAAACCCACATGACCCACTAAAAAAGGAGCCTATCTTGTAATTATTGTATGGCACTAAACAGTAATATGAAAATCTTACATGAAGTGCTGATCAGCTTCTGGGAGCCTTCGTATGACAACACTCCCCTCTACAGGCCAAGTATTATCACTGCAGCATTAGTCTATTTTCCATTCACAGCCAAAATGAGACTAGCATTAGTGTACTGTAAACGTACATTCAACCCTTGTTTTAAGTTTAGAAATCAAAGAAACTCCAATAATTTAAGACCACATAGGAGTTAATTGAAGAAATGAAGACAAAAAGTGAAAAGTTTGCAAATTGTGCCTTGTCTTGACAGATTGTTTTAAGTTTAAGCTCATCAAAATGCTCTTTACTTCTTCTCCTTCCTCTTTTCCTGGAAAAGGGGAAAAAAAAAAGATTTGCTATATTAGTAACTATTCAAAAGCAGGATCCAATGAAATGTACAATACAGGAATAGTTTGCATATCCTACACAGAGATTTATCTCTGAACATACTATCAAAATGACCAGTAAAAGCTTTTACTTGATAAGGAAAGTACAAAATTAACTCAGTACCTTATCGTTCATGGCAAGGATGACCATCAGTTTTCTGAAGATGGTGATGAAATCCAGGAACAAATCCACACAGTGCCTTTAAATTAAAAAAATAATAATAATTATATAATATATAAACACATTTCAGAGTCCCTTCCTAGGCTTTTTTGAATGAGAAATACCACAACACTGCATAAAATAAAGTATCAGACTGACCTCTGTAACTTAACCCAATGTAACACCTCATAATGTTTTATTAGGACCAATCTGTCTTGTTGAATGTGATAGGACACTGTACACTTTATTGTGGACTGATGCATTTGTATGATTTTGGATGCAGGATTGTGCGAGCCCACAGGTAGGAGTTGTGTAGTTTGCACGTCCTTACCAAACATAGTCTTTGTCCCCATTTTCTGCTTTCTCAATGATGAGCTGGGTGTCAAACAGGACAAAGCCACACATGATGAGCAGCCCGAGGTACATGTGTGCCTGTTAAAGGACAGAAGGCAAAGACAGGGACGTAAACATTTATTGCACAAGGAAGGAGAGAATGTAAGTGACGTAAGCGAAGTGAAGGAGGGCGTGCTTGTGTTATGTACCTTAAAAAGCATCACAGAGCCAAAGAACATGTTCATCACAGACATCAGGAACAGGAGGGAAAGGCCAGACATCAGTGTGCCTGAGAAGAAACAGAATGAGCATTCAGGTAGAGCTGCCTTTCCCAAACTTAAGTCTAGGACCCAGGATGAGTCATGGACCTGTTTTTCTTATATGGTCGCTGGTTGCGAATAAAATGCATAACTACACTATGGGTATGACAACCTGGAAAATGCCAGTATCATTCATTCATGCTCTTAACCTGCTTTATCCTCACTGGAGTTGTGGGGGATGCGACAGCCTATCCCAGCTACCTATGGGTGAAGGGCTGACTACACCCTGGATGAGTTGCCCATTCATCACAGGGCTGATGTATAGAGATGAACAACCACTCACCCTCACATCCACACCTATGGGCAATTTTAGGTTGACCAAAATGCCAGTATTGTCCAAATAGTTTTTTACCTTCACATATCTCATCACTTACTCAATCCCAAATCTTCCAGAGGATAACACAATCTACAAATACTTGAGTGTGAGCATGGCTCATGTGATAAAGACACAGGTCAGGCTTAATTTGCATGTCAAGTTTTGACACTCCTTTCATGGTCATAGTTCAGGTCCACTAATTCATTCGGTTATGCTTGCTAGGCGGTGATCATCTCTCCATCCCATACCAACTGGATCATGAACAAAACTGCATTTACTCAGCATTGTTTTGATAATGGATCAGTCAGTAAACTTTTGTGTTCCACAGATATATAAAATGTCCCATCATACCTTCTCAAAGTGAAAATTATACATAATGAACTGAATTCAATAGTTGCTTTTACCTCCCAGGAAGAGGTAGCTCCTGCGTTTAGCATAGAGGGCACTGAGAGTGAAGCAAATGAAGATCATAGAGGTACCCATGAAAGCCGTCACAATGATGCTGAGGAGAAACAAAAAACAGCACTGTCAAGTTTTTTGTCATTTCATACATACTTTCCATTCGACGAACGAACAGATAATCATCATTCTGTTTTGATTTCAGATTAGTGTTTTTAGTTTCATGCATATAATATTCAACTTTTAATTAGTTTGATAAAAACTGTGTGAGGAAGTACCATTTAAGTATAGAGTGATTTACCTTGGATTGATAGCGATGATAAAGTCCAGTGTGGGACCAAGGCCAACGCCTGGTAAGACAGAGAGGAAGCAAAACACTGCCTTTAGAGTTCTGTGTGACATTTAGGTAACAAAGACTGGTTGTTCAGCTCCATTGACGTAACAATTTAATCAGTGAACAGCATCAGTTTACCTGTAAGGAAGGCAAATCCTGCAAGAATAGCCAGTCTCTTTTTCTCTGTCTCAGGATTATGAGGGGTCATAGCAAGCCAAAACATCATCCCCAGTGAGCCGAGCACAGACAGCACACCACCCTGATAACAAAAAAAAAGGGTCAAAATGGAAGCTAAGCTCATAGTAGTTTATTTGTTAGAAATAACATTTTAAATAACAGTAACATTCAAAGTGGAACCAAGAGGAAAAATTGCAAAGCTATGACTTCATAAACCACTTCTCTGAACAAAGAGCAGTGTTGCAATGAGTTAGCTTAATAAATGACAAGCCTCATGGTAAATAACTTGTAAAACTTAAAAGCTTTAAGTGAATAAATGTTAACTTTGCAAACACTTTAACTTTCCACTTTAAAAAAAAAAAAAAAAACAGTGGTAAGTTTCTCAGCCTGAAAGCTTAATGACACTGAAGTGTGACAAGACACAATAATTTCTAAAATAAGATATTCCTTTATTAGTCCGACAGGGGAAATTCTATTAATATAAAAATGTTTTGCTGAACTGACTGTTACTTAAATCTGTTATTTAACTCTGTCCATAAATCAAACACTTCCAAAATGTTCCTACAACCACTAAATACATTGGAGTAGCTCTGGTTTTGTTCCTGTTCACTTCCTTAAATTAAGCTTTTCATTAAGTTTGTGGCTTGTGTCCATTTGAAGTGAAAGTACAAATTACTTGTTTGTTTAATTCAAATATAACACTTAAACCAAACCACAAAAACATTTGTATTAAAAAAGGCTACATTCGAAAAGATAATAACGTATTCTGATCAAACACGACATTTGTATTAATGTAAGGCCTTGTTCGTGACGCATTTATCATGACAGGCTAACCTGAAAGAGGCGTGTGACAACATGGACGTAAGATCCAGCTGCGGCCACAAACATACACACTGCCAAACTGGAGTACACATTCTTCAAGTGCACCTGGGTGGAATGAGATCTGGGGACAAGAGGAATGAAAAAATTACAATGAAGACAAAGGGGACGTGTTCCAGAGAAGATAACATAGCTGTCACACATCTAACAAGTCATCTGCTGTATTCGTACGCACATTTGGGAGAACTTCAAAAGGGCGTCAAAGTTAATGTTGCGGTCAAACACGTTCATGGTGAAAATGGTTACGGAGATCTTAAGATCCGACAATGTCTCCTCTGAAAAGAAAACAGAAACCAAGTGTCAGTATCAAACTATTGTAGCTGCAACCATACATTTTTCGTCTCGTTAATTCACTATACGCACTTAGATCGAATCTGTCAATCATAGAAGGCTAAAATGCGTGCTTAAATTACTAAAAAGTGATAGTTTACGACACTGAGTTACACAACAGGCTAAATATTTGACCAGCATTGAGTGGTCAGACAGCCGTCAGGATTAGCAGGCTAACTAGCATTAATGATATAACGCATTACATTAAGGTTGCTATTGACCGTTTACCTGTTTGATTCTGGAATATATATTTCTAATGCTTAGTATAACGTTTGGAAATTGAAAGAGACATTCAAACAAGAGCCAAACAACTGAAACTGCGCCTGACGCACAAGACATGAGCATATATTAATAGCTACCAGCAGCTAGCCAGTAACGTTAAATAGCGGGCGGCGTTGCTAGCTAATACTAACGTATGTCAACACAATTCGACGCCTCGTTTAATCGTTCACAGAAACGAGGCTAATGTTCCAGCTACGAGTAGTTCGATACACCGTGATTATAAACTGCAGGATACTCTGGGTAAATATGCTCACCATTCGCCTCTCCTCTGCTCTGAGGTGGTGGCCTAGCTTTGTTCTTCCTGCTTTAGCTTCACTGTTATTTTTTGTTGGCAAAACAGTACGTGTCAGTCAGCCCCGTGATGTCACCATGGAAACGCCCAGAACGTTGTAGCGCCCAGTAAAGCGGAAATAAAACGTCTATTAAGCTAAACATAGACGGTAATACACTATGTTTTATTTTATTGTCACGACGTTTTATACACTGTCGAGTTTTCTTTGGAAATAACTAACATATGGAATCTTCATTACCAAAAGCGCTTTCCGGTGTGTCACAAAGTAATGTCCCCGGCACAACCTAAAATGGCCGACTCACTAGCGGTCTAGATCAAACCAAAGCCATGCGCACGAATAAAGTGGCACGTCCCTTTTATTTTACAGCCGTTTACCCAGACATTAGACCGCAAGTGTTCGTTACATGTGCTGCATGAAACGAATAACACTCTACCATGATACGTTTTTTGTAAAAAAAAAAAAAAAAAATTTAGTAAATGCTCGGCTGATGCAAATGAACACTGTGGAACGTAACAGTGATTATTCAGGTTCAGTCTCGTACAGGGTTAGTAATCAACTCCCTTAATATGTCACTAATTCATCCAATTTAATCATTTATCAAATAAATTACTGTTATTACTGTCAAGTAATTTTCCAAATTAATATCAAATATTAAAACATAACTGTGTAGAGGATCAACATACACATAGAAATGTTGTTTGTGTTTGTTGTAGAGGATCAAATAGTCCAGGCTATATTATATTGCATTGAACCGGGACAAAAAGACACCAAGAGTAAAATATAACCAATTTTTATTTTCACATAAAAACTGGTAGCACCTTTGCCATTTAGAGATTTGGTCAGATCATGTAGACAAAATGAGTTTGATTCATTAAGATACACAAAGACATATTGTGACTGCCTCAACAAATACTTTTGGTCATCACAACTGGTACATTTTCATTGTCATATTTGACTAGTTAACATGCAGGCAAGAATTGCATCAAACATTAAAACATCATAGAAAAACCGTATTACCCAAGTCTAAATTCTGTATGAATTTATCATGAAAAAAACCATTTCCATGCATGACTGAATCTGCATCTGTTTCTTGATTGGTTATGAAGTCCTTAGGGTTCTTCAGTTTTACATGAACTTTGACAGCAAAATGTGTGTTTTTAGGCACAGATAGAACAGATAGTTACACAAGGCCAGCCTCAAAGTAGGCAAACTGATTACAATACAAAATGTTATGCATTAAGAAGTACTGGACAATACAAGATTTGGCCAATAAATATAGAAAAAACACTCACACATGTTAAAAAATCAAATTTGATATTTTCAAGTGTTGCACTGCAAGTACCACAGCCACATGGCATTACACTTGCTCTTGACAGTGTTTTCTCACGCTCAGCATGACACATCAGTATGTGTAGGCCTACAAATCTCTGTTCAGGCAGAACACCATTCTCTGTCCGAATTACAAAGGCACAGTTTTTAATTTCAGCACTGTCAATATAAAACAAGTGCAAGTTGTTTGTCACATAGTAATGAAAGAAAAACATAGTTACAAATGAGCTATTGTTAAACCTTGACTGAAAACTGTGGCGTTCATGGACTTCCTATGTGCCAACATATTCCAGTGTGTCTGCTTTCAACGGACCATAAAAGAAAAGATTTTCCTGGTATACTTAACTTTGGAATACATCAAATAGTCATCTGACCATAATAATAGTACTGTATTTCTGCAAAATCTGTAGAAATTATGTGTATCGTACAGCACAGATGAGTAAAATACACTTTTTATTTTTTTTACAGGTAAATAAGGCTAATGTTTATATCTGCTGAATGCAGTTACTGACTTACGAGGTACTGTCCATGTAATTACAGAACTGGGTTGCATAGAAGAACCACGCTCGCTGTTTAAAAATAGATTTCCTTATAAAATAACCTATAAAAAGAAATTAAAAAATGTATAAAATCTGGTGGAAATTTAAAAAAAAAAGAGCTGATGTTTTCTGTTGTTCCTAAAAGGCACAATAATTAAAAAAAAAAAAAAAAAAAAACAATGTCCAAAAGTCAAGTCAGGGCAGGAAGGCTTCTGCTTTGGCAAAAGAACCACTTTAATATTCATGCTAACTGGACTGGTTGTGTTTGGGCCTGCTTTGGTTGACATTTCCCACTGTTCCACGTAGTGCTTTCAAATAGTGGTTGTCGATATTGTCAGCACTGACGTTCAGAGGAAAGGCCTAAGATTGCAATCTAGATTTTGTGTTTAACCAAAGACATTGTGTTTTCCAAGCTTGGAATTTCCTCAACCTCATGCTAATACAGTTTTCTAAATAGAAAAGTTTGTGCACAGGCTAAAGAGAGCAATGCTTGGAAAAAACAGCCCTCATATCTGATCTTGATGTATGGTACTGTTAAAGTTTAAGAGGTTTCAAGCTGCAGCTCTAGATGGAGGTCCTTTAAGAGCTAATGTCCACGGAGCTGGTCCAGACGGGTGTAAACATTATCAGCTTGACTAAGTTCTTCAAACACAGGCAGAAGGTTGAGCAGCTCGGCATCATCCACGTCATCAAACCATGACACCACAGGAACCTGACAAAAGACAACCATAAAATGTTTATATTCATTCATCTACAATGACACAAGCAGGGTTCAAATTAAACAGAATACAGTTTTTACCCCCCCCAAAAAAGTGCATTGTCTTAAACTGTTTTAAATGTGGTCTGTTTTTGTTTGTATGGGAGTGTGGAATACACCCCTCTCCAAATACATAAGACATGTTACATAAACCCACTACCTATGTTTTATCATAAGTATTTAAATGCACATCCCTCATCAGAAAAATAGACAAATGAGATCTTCCTGTTTATAGAATAAACAAATTATCATTGGTGTTATTTACTGGAATAATTATCACGCAGTGGACAGAAGCCGATGACACTTACAGCATTTTTAGGGTGAAAGATATAGGAGGCAGGAGAGTTATCCAGGATCAGGGTTTTGTGAAGGTCTCGGCCAAGGCGGCTCAAATCTTTGACATAGCAGCCCTGGTGGAAAACGCAAGACTCCCGAAACAACCGGGCACGAAAAACACCACACTGATCCAGCAGGTCCGTGACTGGGTCTGCATACTTAAGAAGGCCAGGGGAGAGGTGGGGAGCAGGAGAGGGAAAAGCAGGGTGTGTAAGGTCAGGGCTAATGAAGCGCTCTCTACATATGGCAGATGTTTACTCTAACAGAAAGTTACATCACAGGGCCAAAATCTACACTGGTTTTAATTATAAGTGAAGAGGTTCTCTACTGAGGTGACAGAATTATAAGCAACTGCAATAACACTAAAAGGAAACACGAGTCAGGAGAGACAGAAAAAAAAAAAATAGCTGATTGATCAAACATCACATCAAACAAGACACTTGGTACTAAAAAAAAATATGCCGATCTATTTCAGGATCTGCAGTATCTGATGTTTATTAAGTACCTTGGCAAGACTAGCTGTAAACAGCACACATTCAAACAACTCCCCCATTCTCTGCAGGAACTCATCCACATAGGGTCTCTTCAGCACATACACCTGCAAAACACACAGAGGGAATCAGCACAATGTTCACCCTTCATGCACTGCTCAGCTTTTACTGAAGTCTTACATTTGCATTGTTTTCTTCATGCTGGTTTGCTGCTAATGGCCGATTCCTGAAACAAGTAATCAAGAATAGGCCGTGCCAGTGTTAACCAGCCTATCCTGGATTACTTGAACCAGGCAGAGGCCCACGTAGGATTCCTTACCAGCAAACGGAGTCCCAGGAATTATATTTCTGAGTTAAGTACATTTCCATATGGTGATTAGCAAGTAGCATGTTGCCCGAGATGAACAACTGGTCCAGTGGTCTGCGCCAAGCATTTTTTCCAACATATTCTTCTTACACAAATTAAAATGTACTGCATGGCTTAATGGTTTTTTTTTTTTCATAAAGTGGGTAGAAATGACTCTTTCTTGCTGATGCATTGACTTCCATTCCCGATTCCCTGTTCAACATCTGGCCAGTAGAGGGCTCTGTACACCAGTAATAGCCAAACCTGGCCAATAGTTACAAGACCCATCCCTTTTTTAGCTCAGCAACCGCTGCAAACACATCAACATACATACACAAACACAGCCCCCTCCCCTCTACAGCAAATACACACACACGCACACACACAGTAGTTTACCTGGTGTGTGGTCCCCTCTATCTCCACAGGCACGATGAAGTCTGCATTACTAATAGGCTGGGGGGAGAACACAGAGAGAGATGGTTTGTATGCTCATTCACATGAGCTGTGCTGTGTACATCCACATGGCATTACATAACAACTGAATACTGAACACTCAGATGTAGGCTCCACACCGCTGACATAAATCACAGAGCATAGCCTATTCAAACACAATATAATTCATTTGATGTTATTAAAACATGTAATTGTTTGTGTCAAATTATCAGTAATACCAGATCATATACTTCCTAAACACGTACTTACATTTCTTCAATATTAGTTGAATATATTTGTTGTTTTTTGGGAATCACTGTAAACTCTCATTAAGAGTAAAATACCATCACTGCACGCAAACTACAAGGTCAAAAATTTACATGAAGAACAAGAAGATCAAAATGAGACAATTTGAGGATGACGTGAAAAATGATAAGCTTGAATGATCAGGCCTGTGTCTGCTTTCGTACCTTGAATGAGCTGTGCACCAGGGTCTCATCCAGGTCTATAACCACGCAAATCTTCCCTTGGTCCTGGGCATTCACCTCTGGCAGGAGACTGAGTTCAGACTGCTGAGACACACAAAGACGTTCTTTAGTATACTATCCTGTACACTCCTTTACCATTTGACATGCCTGTGCTATGTACATACCGAGAGAGTACAGTGTTATCTAATAGTGCAGAGATTTATATGACATTTTCCGGACCTTAAATCACACCTCTGGAATTACAGCATATGCCATTTGAGATGTATGTATTCACAGATCAAAGAGTAATGAACTGAATTATTTACTGCCAGAGTTTCACCGTTACACATCTTCCGAGTGTGCATACATTGGTAAATCCTAACAGCTGTGTACTAAAGCATCTTGATAAACAGGTTATTTGGTTTCATTTCAGGTTTTCAACATAACTCAACTGTAATAACAGTTCATATATTACATAACACAAGTAGCCAAAACATTAAGGGACCAATTTTAAATGAGTAAAAATGCCACCTCCGAGCAAGAGCAATCTTCTTTTTCCAAATAAACAATAAACACAATGCAATATAACCCCATTGGCACCAATCTTTAATTCAGTTTAATTTCAGTGAGAAGCTTTCAGACAATAACCAGGCCCTACAGATGCTGTTTCCTGTTTGTGCCTGATGCTGGAGGACACTCCTCAATGTGAACAAACATGGCATCTAATTAAAATGGCCCTTACATGGTACTAGGGCTCTAATCAAGCTGACAGCATTCACCAGTGTGGCCGGCCGTGTGCAGTGAGCGCTTAAGGCTTTATTTTTTTCTCCACCTCAGCAATTATGAGGCGCACAATACACCATTCACTGTGAGCACTCACTGTCTGCCTAAAGGATTGATAGTCGCTCTGCTGTTCTTATCTCCTACGGAGGATCAAGTGTGAACATCAAAGTCATTCTGTATCCGAAGACAGTTGTTGTTAGCTTTTAAGATGCTCCGAACAGGTGCAGTAGTGGTTGTAATGTACAGTTGTAAAAACTAATGCTTGAAGACTATACTAAGCACACTTTTACAACAATCACCTCCTCCTTTATGGCAAGTAGTGAGTGTGGGTGTAACTGGGAAGTAAAACATTAAAGAAACAAAAAGAGGCATGACTGAACTCACATCTTCAAATTGATTTTAGTAGTGTGAAATACTGCTGGAATAAGAATAGGGTTACCTTGACAACCGTCCCATTTTCCTGTGATTCCAGCAAGGCCTGCTGGGAAGGTGGTGGTGGTGATGGCGATGGTTTGGGGCCATCCTGAGCTTGGAGGCAACAGAAGAGCGCTTTGAAGATGTTACAACTCCGAGGCTGTTTCAGGGCAGACCGGCTCACCTGGCCTGTGTAGTAATGAGAAAAAAGGGGCAAACTATGTCAAACTACATGTATAAACATGAAAATACTCAGTGAGGTTTTGGATTACATACCAGAGCTCACTTCAGTAACACATAATGCAAATCTTTGTGCTCCACACAACACAAATTATGATTCAAACAATAGAGGAAATGAAGAAAAAGAATATCTTTGATAAGACATGTGGCCTAATAAGCTACACATTGCACATAACAAATACAATGATCTTCCCTTTTCCTTAAGGCACCATCCATCTGTCTACTGAGATGGCAAAGCCTGCACATGAAATCTGTTTTTAATGCGCCTGCCTCTGCTGCTGTTGCTGCTGCTGGAAATGGCTGGTACATGTTATATAATCACAGAGGGCGGGAAAACCCACACTTTTCAGCAGTACCTTCAACAGAAAACACAGACAGAAAACATTCCAACCATTTTAAACTCCAAGACCTTTCAGGGATGCCTGGCAGGCTGAAGCTAGCCAGAGCAACCAGACAGACAGACAAGCAGGCGGTGAGCTGGACAAGCAGTCACACCTCAGTGGTCTGTGCAGGTCTTTGATCAGTCACTGTAACCAGTAGGGTTCCAGCCCATACAGGACTTGTGTGGAAGTCAAAGAAAGGGTGAAAAACATTCTTAATGGGACTCAGCTATGCAAGTCCCCTCTAGTGTGTTACGTGTGAGGACTTGCAAACAGAGGCAAAATTTATAGGCATCAATACAGTGTCATTCAGTAAATTACAGATACAATCAATCCTTAGTGGAAAGATGAACAGATTAAATAAACATGTGAGTGTATGCACTTCGACTTGCACATTTTATTCATGTATTCTACGATCTCTTCCCTGGGCCTTCAGTGCTCTGAAGACATAATGCAGACACATGAAGGAGCATGTTACACAACTGTTTAAGATACAAAGATGACCCCCCCTCCTCCTCCTCCACACACACACACACCATCAATCCAGCACTTTCCTTTGGACACTGTTCAACACAATCCACATAAGTTGGAAAACATGGATGTGTATGATTACAGTAATTCTGATGGTTTGAAAAAGGGAGACACTGTTGGCCATGCATGACATAACACACACGTAAAAGAATAAAAACAGAGTAATCCTGCAGTGACAGACTGGACAAATCCAGTTCGCAGTGTATCACTTGAACCCACTCAGTCAATGCAAATAAAAGATTCCCTGAGCTCAAATCTAGGCTTGAGCTGAATCTAACCTGGGATCATGCAAAATGTGTGACATTAATAGCCAAGAAATGAGCCAGAATCAGTGGGAAAAATCTTCTTTCAAGCCCAAAGAAAGCGTGCAAACAACGAAATCTTTGAAACGGCGCTACAATGGGCGTGTGCGGAGGGGTGTGTTTGTGCATTCCGCTGTCAATACCGCGGCACCTGGTATTTCTATACAGTCCCTGTGTTAATCCACAGTCACAGTAGATCCCTTTGAAGCTCTCAGCCAATAATATCTATCACAATGTTGCACTGAGGCTGTAATCGGTGGGTTTTTGTGATATTAAACAAATGCATTCATGAAAATAGTGCAGCAATCATGCCTTGGTGTTAGTGACGCGCACTGATCTGTGACCAACCCCCCACCCCCCCTTCTCCAAAACGTGAATAAAATACAGCGTAGCTTTTAAATGGACAAAACAGATTATAGATGTGCACTGTACTAAAGGGTTGCCTGTGGTGACAGAGGAGATTCTAATGTTGTACCAGGTAGTATAGTAGTAGGAAATGGGATGGTGCCAAACAAGCTGGAACCTGATAGACCTACATACATACGTACATAGGCTACACACACAACAGCTTGTTTGGAGAAGTGGCCATGATCAGCAAGAGATCTGTAATAATCACAATACCTCATGTTAAAAAGCCTCACAGAAAAGACAAAATAGGATCAACAATAGATAAGCTCCGGATGGCGAACCCTGTGCGTAACAAGAGACTGTCAACTTACACTTGAGCTTATGCCTAAAAACATACGAATAACTCGAGTATGATGAATAAGAGTGAGACAAAACTAAACTGGTTCTAGTATAAGACGAATACGAGATAATATGGAGTATTTTAATGAAGCAGATCTATTTATATGGGGGTGATCTGCAGTTGGGGGCAAACATCAAAACACCTCCAAAGGAAAATATGATAGGGCTTTTTCTCCTTTTATTTTGGTTTATTTGGGAGTTATTAAATCGAAACCTTGTAGATCAGGTTGGTAAATGCCAAAAAGCCAATGCGCCTCAGACCGCGCTCAACTGTCAAATGGGCGCACTACATACAGGCTTTCCCGATCACCCCGATCATTAGCTAGAAAATAATCCAAAACAAAAAAGGAGCCACATTTGGGAACGTGAACACAACACACGGCCATCTCACCTGTTTTCGGTGACACTTGAACGTCTTCTTTCTGCACTTGGGTGATAACAGAACTTTCCATCTGACAATCACGGAGCCCTCAAAATCCTCAAATCCTGTCCCCGAGCACTGATGGGCATCCCTCATTGGGTTTTATTGATAAGTTGACTCAATAATTCACCGAGGGAACTTGTCATCCGTAGCCGCGCCTCAGTTACAATCCTCGATGAGAGTAGGATTTATCTTGTTCCTGTGTTTCTTTATTCCCTCCGTTTCTTGTTCTTCTCTCGGAGGTCCGCCTGGGGAGGGGGCAAGGCACTTGGTTATGTTTTTTGGAGGCTATTTGAGACTCTGTCAGCTCCGTCGTCTCGGGTTTACCACTACTATTACGGGTAATATCGCCGAGCAGCCCCCCTCTCCAGTCGCTGTGAAGTCCTCACTTTTGCACCAACAACATGGAGAATCCAGGCGAGAGAAGGAAAACAACCGAGGAAATGGGGCAAGGGAGGCCGGTTTCAAGTCCCCCTTTACTACAGATAAACAACATCGCCAGAAAGGCCACGGAGAGCGGTGAAAAACAGCCAGAATCGGTCACCAGAGCACACTTCGATACGGGGAAAGATATCCCCGAGCGCACTTTCGCGTAAAATGTTATTTTTGTTGTTATCCGGGGGTTTGTTTTTCTACGGTTGGGACTCCGCGGGCGCCTTGAAACCGGCCCCGCTCCCAGATTGGACGGCCGGGAAAGGTGGGCGTGGCCAAGGCATCCCTCCACCGAACACATTCCAGCGCTGCTCGTACAAATGAGATCACATTATTAGTAAACGACGGAGAAATAAATAAACAGTTTTAGTTTGGCCGACAAGATCAACCGTATTTTACGGTCTCTCTTTTACTATCGACATTTTTTTTATCATTGTATTATATATATTTTGAATTCTAAACGACGCAGTGATATGGTCGATTACATTATCGCGATAAAAAGTTTCAAATAGTTGATATAGAAAACGTTTGTCACAATAAACATCAAATCGTGACGTTTATCAGCTTTAAAAATGATTATTTATGGACATTCAATGCAGTTATAGAGAACCATAAATATATATATATATATATAATAGTACAATTAAGTTAAACAACAAAACAAACGTTTAAATTGCTTCATTTGATGAGAGTTCAGATACAAAAAGGAATACATCATAATAAATATAATTATATTGGCTTCAAATTGTATTGCACACACCCCTATTTCTAAATTTGCTGTTCAGTAGGTTGGATATTACCAGTGTTTAAGCTATTTACTCATCATTACTTGAATGATTGCTGTGTACTATTAATTATATTGCCAAAATACAACCCAACCTTTCACTCATGGAATAATTAATTAGCAGTTACAAACAGCCATGCTAAATACCTATATAAACTTCATTTTAAGAAACATCCCAGTTTTAAATACACATAAAAATCAGTTTTGTAATCCTCACCTGGTTAGGAAACCAAAAGCAGCAGTTGTCAAGTCTATACAGTCCATTTGTTAATATTAATAATATTCAGCCATACTCTAAACAGTCTATACAGCCTGACTATAGCGCATTACTTCTCATAGGTCCTTTAATTTAAAGATAATGGAGATGTTTTTCTTTATTTGAGGACCCCTTGAATCTACTAAATATCTCCGTCAAAGACACATTTTTTTTTTTTTTTTTTTTGTAGATATGACTTCATGCTGAACCTCATTCTAACTATTCTCCACTGCTGTTTGTGGGGAGGTAACAGAGGGCAGAATGAAACGAATGACCCAAGTTCGTTTCATTTTCTCTCTTGTTTTGTTTCCCTTCAGTGAAATAAAAGTAAAATGAAACTGTAACTTGTTTTGCCCAAAAACTTAGGGACTTTGCTCTGGAAACCACTGTGTTTTGGCAAACACTGAGCATTTGTGCAATAATGCATCCAGTCTCTGCAGAATGTACAATACGAGGGTTGGCTCATGTTATAAGAGAAACTATAAACTTTATATATGATCAGCTCTGTTAAGATATAAACTAGTAGTAATGTCCATGTAAATCCATCCAGAAATTAATCACCATAGAGAGATGATGTTGTAATTGTTTTAATTAAAATGAGTAGTAAGCTAAACAAAATCCGTGTAATTTCTAATCATGTTTCACTTTGCTAATGGAGATTTAGCTGTTGTTTTCACCTTGTTCAAATAAACAGAAGTGGGACTGACATCATGTTAGGTAATGTGTGCCAGTGGGTCCCGGATATTTACATCAGTGTGACTATAGTCAAACTAATAAAGCTCTGGGCACATCAATCTGTATGCAGAGTATAGCAAACAATGGAGTGAAATTCAAAAGAAACTCTCTTGTCACCTTTTACCATATAAACACCTACAGTAGGCAACATGAATGATACAGAGAACAACACAAACCAGTACGGGTGAGCTGAGAAAAACCTGTTAATAGAAGGAAAGCTACACAGTTAAGATATTCTAGGCTACCCGTTCCAAACACATGTGGGCCCATTACACCACAAGCTCAGCCAGTGCCCACTGTGGCCACAATGCAAGACATAAACAAGAACGGTCCCGCTGTTTGCATTCCTGGTGTTGGACATTTTAAGGCAGCACTGACAGATCCGTGTAAAAATATATACAAAATAAGTATGGACCGCACAGCTGGAAAATGTCATGCGGTTTAAAGCTGATGCCACTGTTTACTAAATCAACTTGAAATTCATTATCTTTGCCTGCTTTCTGGTACGTCTACTAATGTTTCATGTGCATTCCTCTAAGCAGACAGACAGATAGGCCGACAGATAGAAGGAAAGCGAAGAGGGGTCAACTGGTTTTGAGGCCCTGAAATGAGGCTAGGGGTTCTGCAGTTGTGCTGTGGAAAATCTCCCCAGAACATGTGACTTCAAACATCAGAAACTAGTTTAAGCTACATCCATCTTTCATCACTCGGTGGAAGTAATGCACAAGCACATAACAACAGCAAGTGGTGAAAGGAGAAATAAACCACACGTGTAGCACATTTAGAATCTGAGGCAATATACTTATCACTTAAATCACCAAAAAAGGAAGAAAATGAGTCAAAAAATAATGTGACTATTAGTAATAATTCAGTCATACATTGCTTAAGTTGGCATGTTGTGGTTTATTATGGTGACTTGGTGAATTTGTTTACGATTCAGTAACACATTTAATGTATTCATTTCATTTCATCTCCCTCAGTCAGTCCTGGTCAGCCACAATAATAAAATAGTACATTACTATCTGCTACAAACACTGCACCAAGTGTGTTTTGTGCGGAAATGAATCAACAATTTAATCCTTTAATCCACTACATGTCTTTAACTGTTGCTCTATAGCACAAATACGACCCAGCAGTTATGAATTTACTCGTAGAAGTACCAGTGCGTTGACAGAAACAAGATTTAACAGAATTCTTCCAGCCAGTTTCGTATTATATAAAACAAAAAAGAAATTTGTTGAGATAATTTTAACACTAACAGACCACATTCATCACACACACACACACACACACACACACACACACACACACACACACACACACACACACACACACACACACACACACACATACTGTACATACAGGGTAATCCATCAGGCGTTGTGCTTCTATTTCTACATTTCACACCTGGGAATGTAAAGCTTCTACTTACAGCCCCATGCACTCTGCCATGCATTAGCTCTATCCAATCATGCTGATGACAAACTAGCTGTTGAAATGTGCTTGCAGCATCTGAGTCTCATGTAGGGCTGGGACTGTAGGGTCTACAATCATGTGATTTGCTGGAAGAGCCCCCCCCCCCCGATAACCAACTGTAAAGACCGACTTAAAGCACTGAAAACATTATCACTAAACGCACGGTTGACATGGAAGTTACATTTTGGCAGAAACCTTCCAAACAGCTCTTTACTTGGTGCCAGATTAACTGCGGGGCAGATATAAAATACTCTTTTAAAGCTTTTCATGTTCATTTAAAGCGTCCGTTTTTGAACTGGGAATATCTAAGAGCCAGTTAAGATCGCAATTGTTTTTTGTTTTTTTTGCCCCAGTCTTCGCCGCAAATTTTTGGCAACTTTAGCCTCTCCGGTGCCATAAAAAAAAAAAAATAAATAAAAATTTTAAAAATCCGTGTTCGTTTATTCATTTGTTTGTCTGTTTACGTTATGTGTTTGCTTATTTATCCGTCCCTTTATTTTTTAATGAGTCGAAAATCCACCAGAGAATCCGGGGCGATGAAACTTTAAAACGTGTACAGTAGCAGCGAGGGGGAAAAAAATATTTACATTCAAGCCGGCCACAATCTCAGAAGATCCTCAAATGTAGGTTAGAACTGCAAAGTTAATATGCAAATGTCCTTATCTGCTGGGACTCACAAACAACCATCAGACTGATTGATTTAATAAACTGCTTTTATCTTTCAAAGTGTTAATTAGGAGAGATGGGCCGCGCTTTGAATCTCAGCTTTCTGTGGCACATTTCAGAGCTTTTTTTTTTCACACAAAGACAAACTTTCTGTCCCTTCACACGACTGAACTTCAACGTTTTACAGCGTCTTCTACTTTCCCAGGCGGATGGTGGGTATTAGAACGGAAATTCAGGAGAGAAAAATCCGCAAATTAAAGCTGCCACGAAGCTTGATTTTCTTATTATCGGTTAAAAGTACAAAATATTGAAAATTGTTGATCAACTGTGGTCAGAATACTTTGTATTAGGTTAAAATCCAGAAAATACAGGAACAAAAATGTAAAATCCTTTACATATATTAGCGTAAAAAAGTTAATAATAAAGAAAATGCATTAAAATGTGGGTTTTTGTGATGAACTGGCAACACAGAAACTTAGGAGAAAAAAATACGCAAATTAAAGCAGTGATGACGCTCAATTTTCTTATTATCGATAGCACATTGA
>JAPSES010000236.1:20134011-20148017 GCA_029822895.1 Maxillicosta whitleyi
CAGGCCTGCCCCTGAGTGGCCTCTGCTAGGCTATGTTTCCAGGAAAGGGGCCTACTGGACAGGCTGTGAGGCCTAGGCAGGGAGACATTGGCTCATTGAGAAAAACAAAAACAGAGAGGGGCGGTGGGAAGACTCTCCCCTCTTACATAACTCTGCCTCCATGACAGAGGAAAAAAAAAAAGTTCCTCACCACAATGCAAAGAAAAACCTGTCCATCCGCCTCTACTCGGGTTGCAAAAGCTGAAGCACTTGAGGACAGGAATTTGACCAATACTGAAACCAGCAGCACTCGCTCACAGTTACACAATAGTTGTAACTCTTCAGACTTGCACCCACTGCAGGAAATGATTAAAATTAAACACTAATGTAATGTTCATAAATATCACAGTCTGAGCTGTTTTGGTGTTCAATACTGTAACACCATAACAACACACAAAACACACTTTGTCATTTACTGTGTGTTGTGTTGTATTGACTAAGCTGAGCTCTGGTGCTAAGACATGTACAGTTCCTCTCACAGGCTGCACTGCCCCCCTGTGGCTGAAAGGGAAACTGCATGGATGTAATACACTTCAGGTTCCCACACATTTTCACAGACAAAACTGAAAATGATTCTCATGGATCATTTAACCACCTGCTATGTCCATTAATTCTTCAAATACTGATATAAAAATACTAATCAAGAAAATATTTTGTAATGAGTCGATATATGCTGACAATTACACAAAACAATACATTGGTTTTAATAGCAACAATCTCTCTCTTCCTCGACAAAATTCAGGGATTTGAACAGTTAGTATAGAGAAAAAAACAACAACTCTATTTTGATGCCAATTTAAATGGCAGATTTTTCAATAGGGTTTGGAAATGAAGTTGCATGATCTTTACCTTTTCCTTTTGGTGATTTTACTGAATTTGTGACTTTCTTAGGCCTTGAAAACACTAGTTTACAATTGTCTTTAAGTTATTTGCTTTAGAAATGATCTACTTCATGGCTTAAATGTGCAAAATCTTTCATACTTTAATAAGATGAATTGGAAAACAAATAACAAAGGTAGTGGTTAACTGTTGTTTTCTGTGTATATAATAAAGTGTCAATACAAACATATATCTTGACTTATATTAATTTGTAAAATAGATTTATAAGTGTACCGCTAGAAAGAACCTGTAAAGTGAATGCATTGTAATGTGCAGACAATGTTATGAAGTAGATCTGTTGAAACAAACATTCATTTTGAGGGGAAAATAAACATTCTTTCATTAAGTCTCAAAATTTCACATTTTGACCCAAGACTGCATCTTTGAAACTACACGTATCCAGCCTTTCTTAATTTGTATTACTTTATTATTGACTCAAACTTAATAAAGTTTTACTAGACCAGTGAAATCAGACTATGAAATATGTCATCTATAAAATTCTATGACTTGTTCATGTTTTTTTTTATGATTAGGGGAACCCTATGAACTGTACAACAGTAAAATCACCCAATATTAAGTTACAACTCAACTTGTTCATTTGTTTGTAAAAAGCTATCTTCATTTTTTTATGAGCAGCAAGAACAGATAAAGGCAATAATAAAAGTATGAGACGCTAAAAATCTTGATCATCAAATATAAAATGTCAATTACATATAGGGCACATTATGGTAATATACACAATATAGACATTTTGCAAAACATCTGGAGCAGCATATTCATCTGAAAGTTTAGGAATCACTTATCATCAAGATGAAATACCGTATTAAGTTCTAAAGTTCAGTCAGGTCACATCATTCAAATGAATGTCTGTACTTTGACACATTCAAGAGTCAAACTCCGGCTGCTGCTCAATCAGGATAGTTGAGTCATTTGCGTTCCTGGAGGTCGGATCCAGCCAGGACACTCCCAGAGCTATCAGGCATAACCATGTCTGCAACACACACACACACACACACACATAGAGACAGACACACACACTACAATCAGTCAGTCCACTTTCTCTATAAGATGAAAATCACATGTTCAATAAAAATGGGCAGTAAAACATCTGAGTAAAGTGTAATTCGGCAGAACTTAGGCTTTTAATGTTATGAGCAGTTGAAAGTTGATGGAAACAGGCTGAACATTACATGCTTCTCTACTCTGACAGTCTTTCTGTTTTTAGTCCACAAGGGAGCATTGTGTAACCACTTTCAAATATGCGGTGTCCTCCAGATTAATGTTACCTACCAAATATCCCACGAACGACAGGTATCCAATGCTGAACAAGGCCCCCACCACATACAGCCACACACTGTTGAGTTGAGTTACATATACAACGACAAAGTACATGTTGATGCAGCACACAAGTAAGATCACTAGCCCTCCTCCAACTTTGAATACTCTGCAGAGACACAGACAGTAGAATAAACACATTTAACAGCAAAAATCAGTTGACTGACATTTACTTTTGCTATTTTTCCACTTAACTTACAATCCATTGGTAAAGTCATTCATGAGTGATGGTAAACTGGTGAAAGTGAGGATTGGAATGAGGGCAAACGGCAACTGTGAAAGAAAAACAACAAATATGTGATTTATTATAAGCTTCGCACACCATTTTGAGACTAACAGGAGAAAACAACACTCACAAAAAAAAAAAAAACATAATAAAAAGCAGTTCCGTCTTGGTGAGTTTCCATCATATATTTTAATGGACTCCCCTCTTTATTAACTGATAGTTGAAGTTGTGGGCTGTAAAGAACTTATAGATGACATTACAGAAACTTTGTTCTTTTAACCCTCAAAAATCTAAACAGCCGATAGCTAGTTGTATAAAATTCAGAAAGAATGCAGTTTCTCAGCTTTTTATTGGCATCAGATATGATCCATTAAGATGTTTAGAGTCAACATAAAAAAAACCATAGAATTTGCAAATGACAGTGGCTGTGAATGCTGGTTTTTGTGTTCAGTTCATGACATACTTAGCTGAGAAAGTCATTTTACCTTCAGATTTCACTGTTTTGTTCTAATAACTTGTGCATTTACTCATAATTTTTATCAACATTTACGTGATTAGTAAAATAAATATAGGAAAATACCGAATTTTAATTAAAAAGTCTGACATGGAAGGCAAATCTTCCAATAAATTATGGTAACTCATGTAGAAAAGATTCAATATAGAGATAAATATCATCTAGTTAAGTCACCACAAAAGTAATTCTGGATATTTAAAGGTTATATCAAATCAAAAACTGTAGTCTATATTTGTAACTTGGCTGCGTATACATTTTCTGCTTACATAACAGCTAGAAAATAATACTTTATCATCTTGAAAAAATACATTTGTAACTCAAAACCAGATTTTAAAAGTTACCCACATCATATTTTCTATTGCAGCTGTTAGTATGAAATAAATCGAGCCTAAGTTCTACATGGTACAGTGGATTTGTAAGGTATTACACATGATGGTTCAAGAAAGCAGCCTGCAGACCTGCATGCTCTGCAGCACATTCAGGAAGTCGTTCATGCCTGTCAGGTGATGCACGTCTTTGAAGATGGCCACCAGCAGCGTGGGAGTGATGGCGAGAGAACGCGTCAACAACACTCGAGCGAAGCGTGACCAGCTCAGATTCAAGAAACCCTGAGGGCAGGAGAGCACATCAGTCTGTGACATTTACAAGGCAAGTGCACTTGTTTACCACAGTTTCAACAAAGAAAAAAAAAAAAGAAAAGTCTGCTGAATATGTTAACCTAACTTTAATAACTTTTTTGATTTGCATTGTAAGTCAGCATTTGACTAAAATATTTATTATGAAGGTAGACGAAAGAGCAGATGTGTGTGTGTGTTTGTAAAACTATACTGTGTGGGGACATGAGTATGAATACACAGTCTTGTCAAAAATTTATGAGGACAAAAAATGCGTCCCCACAAAAACTTAGCACTGAAATGTGTCTAAAATGACTAGAACTATATCTGGTATGAATTTCAGGGTATGGACCACATGTGACGGTTTTTGCAATGTGTGTGTGTATAAGTAGTGATGTTCATAAAATGTTTTATTATATATCTAATTTTTGTGGTACTTGTAGGACCACAGGAAAATGGTGTCCCCGTATTGTATGTAATTAACTGGTGATCCCCATTATGTTAGGATTATAAGACTGTGCGTGTGTGTGTGTGTGTGTGTGTGTGTTTGTCAGGATCCATGAGTCCCTCCACTGACCTCCATGACAAACTGGCCAGAGTACGTTCCAGTCATGGTGGAGCTCTGACCAGCTGCAAGGATCCCCACAGCCCAGATGTAGAGTGCTGCAGGACCAAAGAAACACCCCAACACCACTCCCTACCAAAAACACACAAACAAGGCTGGGATTAATCCCAAAACACCATTCAGCAGAGCACAAACAATTTAGTATTTAGTTAAAAAACAAAACAAAACAAAACAAAAAAACACATTAGATAAACACTGTAAAGCTAAACATTTACAGAATGAATCTAAACTCAATTATGATCATTTGTGTTGCTATTATAAGGAGATAACATGAATATCATACTTTGTACATACAAAGTGCAGAAATAAAATACCCAAATAACCATTTAACAAGTTCTAAATAGAAAGGTTTGATATTAAGTGACATCTAGTGGTGTAGTTGTGGGTTGCATTCATCTAAATTATCCACCTTTTGCATCAGTGATTGAAAAAATGTGAAAGTTCTTGTTAAAGCCAGTGTTAGTTTTGTCTGTTCTAGGCTTATTAATTAAAAAGGGAATTCACCCTAATGGATAGATGGATGCGCCTGATATAAAATCTAAGGTGAGGAAGTAAAGAAACATGACAGCAGAGGAATCACATTCTCAGTGTATGATGATTTTACAGTGTAAATATGCATGAACATTATATTCTTATTTGTACATAGATTCCTCAGTTTACCTGAATATATACTTGAAAGAAAACCAAAAACAACAGGAATACAGAAAAAAGTCTTCTTACAAATAAGTACCCATCATGTATTAAACAAAGTTGTCCTGGATTTAACAAAAGTCTAAACATGTGATATTTGTAACTTTGAGATTGTAAAAACTGAAATTACTGCTCTGTTATTAAGTGTCTTTTACATATATGTCTATCTAAATTTATATAATGCACAATGTAGAATGTACTTTGAAGGAATTCAAAAACATATATTTTACAAGTTTATTTTTTAGCCAAATAAAAGTTCCCACTACTGACATGTTTGATCCTGTTGAATACATTTTAAGTGATAAACATGGTGTTTTAATAATACAAGGGTATTTTAACAGAATATAGTGATGCTGTTATAAATCTGACCCTTGTCAGTTTTGGTATAAAATGTCATTTCTTTGTCTTTTTACCTTATTACACATTTTTTTGAACATGTAATGAATTCTTGAGTCAAAAAGGTGTCCTGTGAGGTCAAAGTGATTTTCATTTTTGGCAGCAAAAATCTAATCAGCTTATACTTGAATGAGTTCAAATCCTACATTTGTGCAAAAATTTTGAAGACATTCAAAATAAATAAATAAAAAGTAAGTAAAGCACAACTGAAATCCTACCCCTCTGTAGATGTCCACCTCTAGAGTTTCATTGTTGAGTGGAAAAAGGTGTGAATGTGGACTGCCTGATTCATTGCACACACTGTACTGGGATAAAAAAACAAAACAAAAAAAAAAAAACATACAATATCAAAAAGATGACTTAAAATATAACTAAGATTATAAAATTAGCTTCAGGGATACTTACCACCTCTATGTTTGTTTTTTCATAAAAAGCCTCAGCAAAAACAGCCACAACAAACACATTAATGAGGAAGGAAACAAACAGTGCGATGGTTGACTCAATGAAGAAATACTTGTTGGCATCTTTTACTTCTCTCTTGTTTGATCGATCAACTTCACGAGACTGAAAAAACATTTTGATCAATTTGTAACACAACTTCTATAAGTGTTATGCACCTCAAGAGAATATGTTTTGTCTTATCAAACATTTTGTCTTACCTTGACGAGGGCAGAGTGGAGGTAAATATTGTGAGGCATGATGACGGCACCCACGATGCCCACCGCCTGCAGCAGCTGAACAGAGCCACAGCTCTCACAGTATGGGATGAACATCCCTTTCAGCAGGTCCCCTTGGTCTGGACCCACTGTCACATACTGGAGAAGTAATGAAGTACTGTATAACTGCATATGGCTTTGAGGTGTGTAGATTTAAAGGAGGTATATGTAGTATTTCTGAGTTAAAATGCTCAAATATGATCTGAAAATATCATTAAAGTGTTTAGAATAAAGAGCTCTGATGTTCTGCCAAAGATGAAAATGTACTGAATTATAGAAATATGAACTAAAACTATTCACTCCTGTGGGCTCATAGATTTATGTGACCACTAGAGAAAGTAGTGAGTCTCCCACAGTGAGTGAATTTAACACTTCTAAGCCTTTGAAAGAGTCAGAAACTGATCAGATGGAATGAAAACCACTCACAAACACCTTTAAGAGTCAAAGAAAGTGACAAAATAAAAAAAGAAGATAGAAACACTGTTGTTCTTTTCACCAAAGCTTATGAAGGTATAAAGTTACGTGATTTTATTATTTTTTGCTAAGTTGGTTGTTTGTTGATCCACAGTTCAGACTCAACTGTGACAGTATTGACCTTGTTTAGATGATTGTAAACAGATCTACAGTGCAGTTATTCCATACGCAAACCATACAGGAAAGAGGAGGTTGATTTTTGGATTTTGTGGGAAAAGAGCCACGCTAAGCTAACAGAGCTATAATATAAACTATCAGCAACACGGATAGATTATAAAAAACAGTGTTGATTTGACTGTCAAAATAAGATGCCATTATTTTTAGTTTGAAGAAGATTTGAAAGTTTTCTATAAGGTTAACATACTACAAACTTACAGAGAAATTTGATGATAGCATAACACAGATATGTGTAAACAATGATCATTACACTTTTTTGTGTGATATAGTCAGTGGAAACACAGTGTCGATTTATTGGTGGTTTTGGTAATTATGTGTCTTCTGGTATGACTTCCCTTGCTATTGAGAACATGAGGAATGCATTTTACATATAACCCCTTTAAGCAGAGGGATTTTAATCGATATGAACTGGGAAATAAATATGGAGGAAAGCTGGAAAAGATTAATTTGTATAATCACTGATGTATATTCTTACCTCGTATCCAAAGGTAATGGCCATGATAGTGATGAGAAAACCAAAAAATGCTTCCAGCTTCCTCAGACCTGCACAGATGATGATTTATTTTATGTTGCTGTAATCATATATAGTTCCTCAGTGATAACATGAACTGTATTGGGGCATAACTTACCATACTTGTCTAAGAAGAGAAAAACAAATGTATCAATGATGGTGATGAGGACACCACCCCATAAGGGAATCCTGTAAGAAACACACACACACACACACACACACACACACAAGCACACAATATAGAAAGGAGTAATCAGGGCATGTTGCAGCACTTATCAAACTGATTGCAGCAGTCATTAAATCAATGTTGTCACTTTATTCACACCACCTGCCAGAGGAGAGGAGGTTGAATGCGATTGCACAACCAATGACCTCCTGCATGTCTGAGCCAATGATCGCCAGCTCAACCATCAACCATAGGATGATTCGAGGCACCTAGACAAATGACGCAAGTTAGTGACATGCAATAGCAAGTTAACTATTAATTGCAGCATTTATTTATTGCTACCATAATGCTATTTGCATTCGGTGTATGGGCGAACTTAATGAATGCAAATTCTTCCATACAGGTGCACTGCAACTACAACTAAGTAATTAACATCCTTCTTGCTCTGTGGAATCTGCTGAGCATGCAAGATGGAAAAAAAAAAGATGTGGAAAAACATGTGGGACTTTGGAAAATGGTTCCCTATTAGAGCAGAGGGAGTTACAGTCACAAAGACTTAGCTGGTTAGTCTTTCAGTAGTGACTGAAGTGATATCTGTATTTAGATCTATGGAAAATATAAAAAGGGGCTATCTGGAGTGTTTCTATTTAAAAAAAATATTTATAAATGACCTAAAAGAACTAGAAAAGCACTTGGAAAGCGCAGACCTCTGTCAAGTGCAACTCTACCCTCCACCAAATTTGAGGGAAATCGGGTCAGTAGTTTTTGCGTAATGTTTTTAATGTATAAAACCACCAGAGGGAGTAGTGAGTCACTCCACAAAACCACATGGGCAAAAGAAACTCTGTGAGAAACTCGAATCAATACTTCCACACAGGAACACTTAATTTTATACATTTCATTCTTGGTTGTATCTTTAAGCCCCTTTTGCACAACACTTCTGTTGCGGTAATATTTCACCTTTAATCCAGAATGACGTCTGTGTAAATAAAATGGTGGATCATTTGGTCCCGCCTCTGTAACGCCTCTGGAGGTAGTAACAGGGCCGTAATAAAGGTGGAATTACGATTGCGGAACACTATGGAAAAGTAACACCTATTGTTGCACAGCCAAGGTGTGATGTTTTGATGACATATTGTGTGTGCGACCCCTGCTCCGGGGGGGATTTAAAAAGAAGTGCAGCTAATTTGTTTTCCGAAGTTAAGTCTCATGGGGGCACAGCAAATGGGGCAGGTTTTAAGCTTCTTATGAAGTTAATACACAACAAAGTTACAGAGAAAATGTGATGATACCTTTACAAAGACATGTGTAAACAGTGAGCTTTATAGTTTATTCAGTTACAGTCTGTGGAGACATAGTGTTAATACATTGGTGGCTTTAGATGTTATTGTATTCTGGTTCAGAACTTTCCTCTATTGTTGAGAGTATGAAATATCAATACTACATATAATCCATTTAATATTTCAGAAATTGTAGTTGTTTGTCAGATCTATGCATTGCAAAGAACCTGGTGACATATAACAGGATGCAGGGGATATAAATCAATACACTTCAATAATAATAATGGGAAAAAAAAAAAACGATACCATTTTTTTTTTTTTTTTTTAGAAAAATGTCCATGTATAAAGAACACCGTAGCATAAAAAAAAAAAAAAAAAAACCTGCTCTTGATTGTACTGATCACAGTCCTTGTAACAGTCACACCTCTGTCCGTGTAAACTATGAAAAAACACTGGTACATTATTACAAAACATAATTTTGCCATATCTAATTGTATCAATATTTCCTAGACCCCTTGTTGACAGGAGTGTTAGTGTGAGATGAGATGTGATGAAGTTTATTGATCCCCTCTGGGAAATTCAATGCTGTGATGTGATTGCTGTGATGCTCGTGCAACAGAGAAATATGTAAGGAACAACAGAAAAAGTTACTCTTCCTCAGGGGATTGGGAATGTAGAACGTGATTGCAATATTATACATTATAGCAAGGCAGCAATGCAATTACAAATATGATTGTACAAAGATCTTCAGAGATTGTGTAAAAAGCAATGTGGTCCAATGAGTGTCTGTGGTGAGAGGACAGTTTGACCCCTGCAGTGAGGGCATCTGGTGACTTTGTGCTTGATTGTTTCTGACCCTGATTATGGAAAAATCATCAAATTTCAGAATAAAAGAATGATGCTTAGGGTATTTTTACTACTGTTGAATGTCAAAATGGGTCAAATTTGATCCAACTAGTATGTAAGGGTTAACATCTAACATTCAAAACGGAGACTTTTTGTTTGTTTGTTTCTGATCATGTAATAATTTGCTATACTATGTTGAAAATAAACCTTGATTTTAGACAACATTTATTCTATATAATGTATATTATTATGGACAGAGGTAGAAAATGCAGGTTCAGATTAATGCACAAAGTGAGAATTGGATTTTCCTTGGTCAGGATATGTCCAGCTTGGATTTACAAGGATGAGAATTAATACTGAACCTATGAATTATGAAAAAGCTGCAGCATCTGAAACTGACCATAATGAACATTTGACAGATAAACAGTACCACGGTGCTTCAGTTTCAGCTTCACAGTTTGTCTTTTATGGATGTGATTGTCTCTGTCAACTCACCATTTTTATTAGTATGTTTTTTTTTTGTTTTGTTTTGTTGGTATTAATTACAAAAACTTCCAAGCAACCCTATGTGGAGTCCTGACCCCAAGACTGAAAAACACTGACCTATGATAGTTTTTTTCTTTGATCGACATATTGTGTAATAACTCCACCTCCATCTTCAAAAAATGCCAAATAAGCAATGCCCCCTCCAGCTGAGTTCACAGATGTATAGAGTTAAAGCCAAGATGTACTGAAGCCGTTATGGAGGTGCAATGACACTATAGTAAAACACTTAATTTCATAAACAAAAATGTATGTAAATATATGTCAACAATAGACCTAAACAAGTTGTTCTTATCTCCTCTGAAGATATAAACAGATCACACACTAAAAGCAAAAATCTCATTTCATAATTAAGAATATTCTCCTCCATCTCGGCAATGAGAACTTCCTAAATCCCTAAATCATACACAGAAGTCCTTAAATAGCAAAAAATAAAGTGCAAAAAGCTGCCTCAGACAGCATAAAAACAATCCAGCCTTTTAAAATATCTCCAACAGAGGCACAATATACATATTTATAACAGAAGAGAGTGGGTAGTATGCTCTAAAGCCATGATTAGCAAAAGCCTCGGAGGATTTAACTGTGAATTGCAACATTTTTTCGATATTTTCCCACATAACTGTCATCACATAAAACTTAGATTTTTTTTTAATCACTACTATAACAACAGTGTATTGCTAAAATTGAGGCAGTTTCAGTAAACCGTGACTGGTTTTGAATTAAATCCTCTGTAAATGGATCTGCTGAGGGAGGTCTGTGAGCATAATGAATTTAGAAAACACAAGCAGGGCTCTGTATCCAAAGCGTGTCATATTGTCAACAGCTGGACGTTACAGACTCACAGTGTGGTACTGACGGTTGCAGACTTCGGCCAGGTGCATCCCAGTGACCACGCCCAGACGAGCCGCCAGACGCTGTAGCAGCAGACCGATGATAGTGGCACCCAGCAGCACCCATAGGAGCTGAAAGGTTAGGATCAGACCCAGAGCACAAATACATCTTTACATCTTTAGTACTTTTTTTGCCGATGTTATTTTACTTAAGTACTGACTTTATGGAACCTTTCACACCTCCATTTTTGCACAAATACTTCTTCTCTTTTACTTTTTACCCATGGGTCAAAACCATAAGATAAGTACAAATTGTGTTCTTGAAAACTTATGTCAAAAAATGTGAGTAACTGAAAAAAAATAACATTTTTTAACAACCTTTACAAACTATCTTTTCACAATAAAATGCAAATACATAAATAAAAAAACAAATGTGCATATTTAACATCATTCTGCCTCTTACTAAATGTTTTGTACATGTATACATCCACTGTGATCTGTAAGTTGTGATCTAATATTATAGAAATTGTTCTTATTTTAGTTCTAAACTCCACAATTTTAACAATTTTATGCCCGTTACCAAATGTAAATAATAAGTTGAGGCATAATATTGTTAAAATTGCAGTAATTTTTCTAATGAAATGTCAGATTTTTCAGGTTATTCCTATTTTTTGTGTAAAGTGTAAATATTTTCATAATTTAATGGAAGTTTTTTGTACTAAAACAAAAAGAAATATTTGGATTTCTCATTTTTTGTAGGTTGTTATGTAGATATTTTACTGGTTCCTGACCCGCTTGAGATCAAATTGAGCTAAATGTGGCCCCTGAACCTGAATGAGTTTGACACCCCTGCTGTAAGAGATAGAAAACAAGTTTGGAGTTGATATTATTTATAGGTTATTATGTAGATATTTTACTGGTCTGACCCAATTGAGATCATATTAGGCTGTATGTGGCCCCTGAAATTGAATTAAATTGAGTTTGACACCCTTGACAAGCGTGTTACTATGATTTCAACACATTCCAGTGAAATTGTCATTATTTACTATTTAGTGTCATTCCATATCCTCCTACTTTACATGAATACGATGACAACAATAAAGAAAAAGAAGACCTGTTGGCGAAAATATGGCATAGAACATGTCAGACACTGCCATAAAAAGGAACAACAGCCATGAAGGAGACTGGACAACAGAGAAAAGCTGATACTAGGTGTATTTTATATGACAGGGAAGGAGGGTCATAAACATTATTATCCTTACCGGAAAACTCATTAGTTTCCGGCTTTGCTTCACTACATGCATAGATTTTATGAGACCCACTAATTTTCATTCTTGACATTGATGCATTCAGTCTAAACTAGGAAAATACTGCGTCTTATTAAAATCAATACACTCATACCCATAAGCTATTTCCACCTCATCCCATTTATTTTTTAATTGCAATTGTAATTCCAGTGAAAGGTTTAGTTTTAATCTCTTTATCTTTGTTTTATATTTGATACTAATCTGTGTTATTATGTTTCTCTGTGATGCTTTGTTTTGTTTCTAATTTGGTCTAATGTCATGAGTGAGTTCTACGGAACAAAAACAAAGGTATGATGATTAATAAAATACTATTTCTACTTGTAGTACTTTTATTTTCCACACAAGTATCTGTAATTCTACTTGAGTGGAGAACATGTCTACTTTTCCAACATCTGTGCATACTTTATTTCAAAGGGGAAATTCTTAAAATTATACACTATGTACTTATCATGCACTTTTTAAAATCATTGACAAGGGTTTATTCTTTGCTCCTATTCTTTTTTTTTAATTCATAACTCTGTTTGTCATCTCTAACACTCATTAACCAATAAAAACCCAGTGCTACTTTTTCCCAGTTTCTTTCCATTTTCAACCTTAATTAAGTGATTTATCCCTATTTATTGTAATACTATCCAGTGTATTTTGTGTTTTATGGTCTGAATCATGTATTTTCCTATATTTAATTCACTTATCATGTAGATGTCCTTTAAAACTCAGATTAAAGTTAAGAGTTATTATATCAAAAACAGTAAATATATCAATAACTGTGTCTATTCACCGTCATTTATAAAATTCTGTGGCTTTTACTGATGAATCAATGTGGCGGAAGATGATAGTGTTTCTATTTTCACTACGGAGCCTCTGAACACCCAAATATGGTCATATCTGATGATCATGAAATGATGACAAACTGTATTTTCCAACAATTATTTACATGTATTGATAGGATTAGATTATTTCAGTAGATAAACTAGTTGCTGTTTGGTTCTTTATGGGTTGATGTAATGTTTTGTGTCCTGAATGTGATCGGTATCTTTACGACCGTGGACACGCAGGCTGAAGTTTTAGCCTTTGTAATCTTCATACCACACCTTTTACTCAGACTATGTGAAGCACAAAGAGTGTAATTAATTCGTGCATGTCCTTCCAGTTTTCCAGGATGCCGGGGCAAAGTTCAGCTGTGTTGAAGTTTGACCTGAAGACATGTTTTACATAGGTTGTTTTAAAGGGACACGGGGGAAATTTAAAGAGAATTCACTGGCAACTCCTATTTTATATACTTGTAATATATTTTAAACGGGTTTTTATGAGTAAAATCAAAAGTAGCATTTACTGAACCATAATCCTTCCTCTGTTTTAGCTGTTTTAACTGAAGCTTGAGATGGGATAAACACACAAATGAACCGAAACATTTAAAAACACTGAGATTAATGCTCTGCTCATACCGACCCATTCAAATTAACTAAACTCTATTCTTCATAATAATCTATAGACATTAAAGGTAGTATTACATGTATTATGTTAATAATAAAAGCTATATTATACTGTATATCCCACACATCCTGCAAATATGATGTTTTAATATATATTGTCCACATATCTGCAGTTAATGCAACCACAAAACAAGAATAAAGGTATTTATGACAAGGTTAATTAATTCATATCTCCAGGGTTTTCTAGGTTTCACTATAAAGTGATAATTAAATATAACTATTAAGACTTAAAGGGATAGTTCAGGATTTTTGTCATGAATTTGTATGACATCCCAGTCATCAGTGTAGTACATCCACACTGACTTACCCCCGACAGTGTCCTGTGAGCCCAGTTCTGGTCCGGTT
>JAPSES010000236.1:20148117-20165034 GCA_029822895.1 Maxillicosta whitleyi
GTAAAACCCCCCCCCCCCCCCCGACACACACACACACACACACACACTTTTTTGTTGTTCTTTATCAGATTATTGTAGAAATGTATTTTTTTTTTAAATAAATAAAAATGCAGGCAACATGTAATAACTCCAAGTGTTTTGCTGTTTTTTCATTACACTACTGTGCAAAAGGCTTTAGTCATCACTGGATTTGTTGTTTGTACATGGTTGAAATAAACATACATAATTATTTTTCATATTCTTTTTTCTTCAGATTAAAGAAGAAAATATAAGAAATATGTGCACGATCTAAAAAAAAAAAAAAGTGGAAAAAATAACTAAATAAAGGTTAAAGTCACTATTTAGTGTGACCCCTGACCCCATGAAAAGAAGCAACACAAACAGTTAGAAACATCTGACATGTGTTGAATGAAACCTGGTGTAAATCATTAGAAAATTAAGGTGGTAAATCTCACATTATCTGATAAAAAGTGCAAAGGGAGGTCACACCAAAAACTATCACTTTGGTTTGTAGAAGCTGCTTTTTTTATTTTTTATTTTTATTTTTTTATTAGAACTTTACTAACACACCAAACCTAATGTTGGCCCAGGACTTTTGCGCAGTATGTATTTATTCTTCTGTAAATTATCTCTTTTGTCTCCATTGAATTTGCTAACATAGAAACATAATAAAGTCATCTTTTGTGTATAAATGTTGAGGGAAACAACGTCCTGTACGTAAATTACTTTGGTTAAATATAGTGTATAACCTTTGCACTTAAACAGTTCATATTTGATTCAGCAGAATTTCTGATCATGGGTTTATTTTAGGAATACTGAAGTAATAGTCTACAACAAATTTTTAGAGATGATGACTAATAAATTCTTTTTATTAGATTGAACCAGTCGTGTATTATTTTGTTTCTCTTCCTGATTGTGATAATTTGGTTCATTTCTGTTATTTTATTGATTATTTTAGTCATCTTCTTGATTATTTTGTTCATTTCTATTATTTTTATTGATTATGTTAGTTATTTTCTTTATTATTTTGTTCGTTTCTATTATTTATTGATTTATTTTTTTAACATTCTCTACATTATTTAGCAATTTTTTTCTGTCAATGTTATACATTTTATTCAGTGTTCATTCTCACAGGTTATATCTTATTTAGAGACACATAAACCTGAATCATTTTCAGTAAAAAACAACAACAACAAAAAAAAACATATAATAAAATTAACATTCTTCTTGGGTCCCAAAGAGATGTCACATTCCTCTTTTGGGTATTGACATAAATATTTAGCAAATATTTGCAGTAAAATGAGTACATGTGAAACAAATTCAAATTCCTCTGCTTATTTCATGGGAATTTCATGTTTGCTGAATGTGAATGTTCTAAATATGAGGATTACACTCTTAACCACAGGCATTTCTCAGTCTCTGTATCAACATACAGCAAGAGTATATATGAAATATGTAATAAAGCAGCCAATATTTAGTGTTAAGTCCTTTTTCTTGGGCTCTTTTGGGCTGATAACATGAGATTTACTGCACTAATCTAATACCAGGCTTCATTCGAGTCACGTAAGCCTCTGTTTTTTTGTCACAGGAGCGAAGGTCACACTACACACTGACCTCTGCCTGAAGAGGTTTTGCTGTTTGTTCATTGGAAAGACAGATTTATTTGGAATTTCATTTCCTGCTTTCTAGTAAATGTCTGTGCATCAATTTGTGCCCTTTCTGTATCAGTTTATGGTTGAAATGTTACATTTATCTTTTGGGAAATGACCCAAACAATAAATCTGGTGTCTACCTGAGACCCAAATGTACACAAATATTTTATTGAAGTGGCACAAAATCAACATTTATAAACTACACGGTGAACCATAAATTTCAAATGCAGATGTATTTCATTATAAATATACATCACAGTTTAATCAAATTTGCACGAAGTAATGTTATGTTTCTCACCATCAAGGCTGAAAAATCCACCTGTCAAACATATTTTAGGTGAGAATGAAGACTGGGATTACTTCAGTATTGCATTGATAAAAAATAACTACTGAGAAAGATGTATCCCTGCCAAAATGTAATCTAAGGCCTGTGGAAGTCATTTAGTTCTCATGTATTTTTTCTGTCTTTAAAATTATTTGCACACGTTTCCTGTATTTTGTTGTATCTGAATAAAGATTCCAAGAAATAAATATGTTCTACACTCATTACAACCCTGCAAAAAACATTAAAACTAATGTTTTGCACAATACTATATGTTTTTTAAGCTTATAAGTATGCATCTTTATGCCAGTGAAGCTCTTGTACACATAATATTCTTAATTAATGTGTATCATTTTAAGCCGTATATGATTCCAGTCATTATAGCAGCTCTAGTTCATTAGAGTCCTTCATGTCTTTTGTGCAAATGAACATAAAACTTTCATTAACATAATAATACTTTTACCCCACAACATTTTCACACCAGAAAAACAGCAATTAACTCAATCAGACTGAATTTTTTGAAGTTGAAACGGAGAGTAAAAAAGAGAGTGAGACTGAGTATTAAGAGATCATCGGATCCCCGTTTTTAATCCAATAGTTTACTTATTATCAAATCTGAGTCAGCACACAGCAGCAACAATATGTATTTTAGCTGAAATAGCTGTAACACACTGCCATTTGTCATGGTGACAAAAAGTTGGTGCAATGAAATCATATGTCTTAAAGTGTTTATTTTTGGCAAGCACCATTCGAAAGAGAGCAAATTTGTCATGTGCTTATGTTATGTGATGAAGAATAAAATTATATACCCATGCAAAAATTCCCTGTGAAATGTACATACGTATCTTTATTGCAGAAAAGTGTCACTGAAATCTTACTGATTTCTTTTTTTTTTTTTTTATCTTGTTTTTCTTCTTTTCTTTCACTTGTAATGACTTATTGTTCCGTGTTTCCCCTCACGTTTGTTCGCGGTGTCATTTTCAGTTTTCGGTCTATTACCCAGCATTGGTTATCTTGTAGAAATTTTAACATCATTATACATAGTTGTCTGAAAATGCTTGGCTTGTATGGAGTTACGAGATTTCCTCTAAAATCATACATCCGTACAAAAATCAAAGTGAGTAAAAAACAAAACGAAATAAACCGAAACAAATCAAGAGGATTAAAATCAAACCAAAAAAAAAAAAAAATGTCTCTGTGCATCCTGATATTGAACTGGAAAAAACATCTTCTCATCTTGGAGTAGGTTATAAAGCCTGTTTACACTTTTTTCCATCTCAAATTTAATGTTTGATGTCTTTTAATGCTTTTTCTGTCTTGTTTTCATCAGTTCCTTAATTATTGAAAAAGGAGCATCTGGCTTCCTTTTGTTGTACGAAACAAGAGCAGAAATCCTCAAGTGTGTGGTGTCTGTTGATGCTCCGGGCATCGCTCTGCTCCTCACTGGGCTTCTTTGCCTACGTGAGTCTTTAGCGTTTAATACGAGGTCCGTCGCTCATTTACATCGTGACACAAAGACGAGGTCCCATCACGCAAACCTAGTCCGGCTCATACGGTGGTGACCCTCATCACCACCTCCCGGTTGGCGGCGGCACTGATCCGCGGGTCGTTGGGCCGCAGCTGACTGAGGATGTGTAAGATGGTGTATCCACAGTGGTGGTTCAGAATAGTTCTTAACCTCCTGCTCTGTCGTCCACCGCTGCTGCTGGCCAGACCGTGTGGGTTACTGCGAGAGCCGCGAGCCCCCGTCTTGCTGCTCGAACTCACCGGGTCACCCAAGTCTTTTGATTTCTCATAGTTCAGTACTTTCCACTGCTGATTGACAGCCTGCCATCGTTTGAAGATTCGATACACCGACGATCCCTCATGGATGATAAGGCCTGAACAGAAGAGGGTGAAGGACAGTGCGTGAGAGACTGTGAATTCCTACTGCTTTACATCAAATATTATGCTAAAAGGGCCTGCGAGCGGCTTTCAGTATCATAGGTAGAACTTTATATCTCGCCTGTGGATGAGAATAGACAGTTGGCATTAATCACAGTGTAGATATCTGACGCCATCTGTTCTCAGTGTTGTCTTACATGAGCAACTCACAATTACACAAGAACCGTCAACCAGGTTTCTAGTAAAAAACGGAATGTCTTGTACTCTGCGACATCATCAAAATTTTTCCCTTGGCTTTGAGTGCAGTTGCAGTCATCATCTCCTACCTATGTGCCATCTGCTTGTGTAGTTTTACTTTGGTGTAATTTTTATTTGACCTTAACAACCATCCAAATGTGCACTGAATACATGTTTTTAGCCACATTAGTTTGTCCTTGCATAATGTAACCTATGTTTATTAATTTGTTGTTGTTGCAGAGTACATCCTGTTTTCTTTGGTTCTTTTTTGCTGCATAATATCTCTCTCTACTGCCTCTGTTCAGCTTCTCATGTCACATTCAAATACATTTTTCCAAAGCTGAATATAGCCTCTTTTATAGTATGTAATATCTTGTGCATTTCTGTGGAGTTTTTTGTATTTTTTTTTTTTTACCTATGCAGACGATATCCATGAAGCCGTACATGCCATAGCAGATTTGGAAGAGCAGGTCCTGACGTTGCCACTTGGCCGAGGGGCTGAGTGAGGACCAGATGAGCCAGGAGATGCTGGCGATGAGGAAGAGGGAGCCCAGAATAATGGCCGCTATCTGCACCTTCTCTATCACTGTCAGAGAAATGGCCTGCCACTGAAAAAGAGGAGCCTACGTTAAATCCCACTAGAGAAAAACCTACGTCCAACTAAACACAAGCCCACTCACACACACACGCATCAGCACATATATGGCACCTTCTCAATAGATTTTCAGACCATTGGCTGCCTCTGAGAAGGAGGGCAGAAGGACAGTGACGCAGAGGGAAAATGTGTCAGCACAATATGGCAAACGGTCTTCACACCACAGCGACGGGCTGCAATTTGTTCTAGCAAAGGTTTGATGCATGTATTCTGTGTTGGGTTCGCAGAAACAGCTCTGTCTTATACATGTTTGAAAATGTGGCTTAGTCAGCAGAACCTTCTCCTACTTGATAAGATCTCTTTGTCTGATTTCCTCATGAATATAAAAAAAATAACTACAACAGTATTTGTGTTACCTGTGCATTGAGAGGTGTTTTACATATTCACACTTGATCTCGATCTAGTTCATGTGAATGTTTTTCTAATTCCCTCATCAAAAATGCGAACAGGACATCATTTGGAGAGCAGCGTGAGACCGATTCATCAGATGGACAAAGCACCAGTGCTGCAGTGGCTTTTTAGTTCACAGCGTGGGAGTGTGAAGCCTTTTGTCTTTTTGTTTTGCTTAACGAAAGTCAGTAAGTTATTCTATTTGGTATTTTCCCCATAGTAAATATAAGTGTTTTGTTTCTATCTTTTCATTTCTGTTCTGATTTTCAATATGTTTTTCAAGCTCAGACAAACCCACCCCTGAATGTGAATTTCAACTGGATGGACTAAAAGTACCTGCAGTGGGTTTTTGGTGCTGATAGCCAGGACCTGGTACTTGAAGTAGCAGAGCTCACAGCTCCATGAGCCCCTCTCGCTGATCCAGCGGATGAGACAGGGCTGATGTGTGCAACGCACTGAGCCATCGCATCGGCAGGGGCTCAAGAGCTCACCCTGTAGGATGGAAAGGAGAACACAGAGATAATTCAATGAAAACAACAAAGACAAATGTGTGAGATGAGTGAATAACGATAATACGGATCTTGATCATTAAACTGTTGTTATTAAAATGTGAGCAACACAAACACTACAGATATTGTGTTGGTTGTAAAAAAGGAAAGTGTGCATGAATGTGAGTCTTGGACTAAATCCAGTCACTCCAGAATCTGAAGTGTTCTGGCATGTTCGACGGAATGATGTGACAGCCACATTAAGGTTGTCATCAGTGCTCAACTTCAAAAACCTATACATGCTGGTTCAGATTTCTGACATTTCCCTTGATTAAAAAACTTGTATTGCTCACTCCATGTGTCACAAGTGAATAAAAAGCCTTTAAAACAACACTGTGGGAGGAGGAGAATCAGTGTGAATCATTAGTAAATCAATAAATGTGCACAGCTTGATCCAAAGCCAAGTTAGTGAAGGGGCATATTAGCACTTTGCATCAACACCTGGGAGTGAGGAGGCTTCAAGGGCAGGCAGGTGAAGCAAAGACTGATTCACACCAACTCTGTGTGAACTCCATCAATGTCCTAACAAACAACAGCTTTTTAACACAAATTGGGTTTTTGCAAGACATCAAACATATAAAGACTGCCAGGTAGGTTAGAGAGTTCACTTCAGTGCTGTGTCAGACTGAAAAAATATGATTTGATGAAAGAAAATGTTTGTAAACAGGACCGAAGCTTGGAATTAGAACCAAAAATTGTCAAAAAAACAACAACAACAACATTGATTTGATTAAAAAAAAAAAAAAAAAAGCTAATTAAAAAGGTGAACTACTGCAATGATGCTTCATATTTCTTTATGCTCATCTTCACTCTATCTTTCCCCTTCTGGCTCGTTTACCTTCCCACTTATAATAAAAGACTTGAAGTGTCCCACCACATAAAAGATTTGGTTTGCCAGATGAGCCACATGCCACTCATAAACTTTAAAATAACTCGCCTGCTGACATTATAAAGATAAGACACGGAAGGTCAGAACTATACGAGGAACTAAATAAAAACAATGAGAAAGCAAACATTTCTTAAATGTCAAGCCATCGTTGAGAGGTGTGTGTGTGTGTGTGTGTGTGTGTGTGTGTGTGTGTGTGTGTGTGTGTGTGTGTGTCTTTATTGTGAGGAAACACTCTCTGGCTGTGTTAATGTCGTGATCAACCAGAACAAGATACAAACAGAAACCTTTAAAAGTTGTGTTTAAGACTTAAACCAAAGAAAGCGTGTTGAAGCAGAGACTGTGTTTGTGTAGTAACACTCAGTTTCAGGAAAATGTGTAGCCCATCTAAAACTACAAATGAGGAGAAGCCTTTCACGGGGCTGCTCCACAGATGATAAATAAGCAGCCATACTGTAGGTACATACAGTACATAAGGGTTTTTTCTGTTTTTAGTGCATTTTTGAGCTGAGCTTCAGCCTAATAAATTTAGCCCACAATCACTTTTTATATTAAAACCTTGAGGGGGCATCGTTTTATGTTCACAAATATCGATCATCTTGTTCAACATTGCAGAACTAATGTGAATTTAGTATCGAAAAAACACAGTGAAAATGTTTCTGATGTACAGGAAGCTTGAAATATTACTGATATTATCTGGAAAAGTTGTATTTCCAAAACAACTTTCAGTTTAACTGTATTTTACTGCTCAGTTCCTGTTGTGCATAAAATGAATTCATTCTTTTTCATTCATTACTCTTTTATAACTGGAAATTTAATTCCTACTCTTAGATGAATTGCATGCTTCTGTGTTGACAGTTTGCACATTGTTCTCCTCACCTGCTGTGCAACTGATCTATTTTTTTTTTTTTTAAATTAGTATAAAACTTGAACTTGAAAGAAAGCTGCGAAGAAATTAAGGACCTGTAAGATGAAGTGTTACTTTATAAAATGTGTTTTATGCTGATGAGGAAAATAGAAAGTTGAGCAAATCATGTAACTGAATAAAAATAAATGGCAGTTAAGCGATGGCAAAGAAACTAAAGCATATTGTTACTTTTTGTATGAGACACCTCTTTGTTCTCTTGTTGTAGTCACTTCATGTACCTGAAGGCAAAATACAGATGGAAAAACACAGGTTGACGCATAAAAGGTCACATCTGGGTGAGCAGGATGTACTCAAGCTCAAATAGAGGCAAAGTAATGATATACTGTGTTTGAGCGAAACAATGAATTCAACTGGAAAGAAGCAGCATGATTAAAGTTAACCTACTTCCAAATTTCAAAGGCGAGAAGGCACAGTTCAGTTTCTAGCATTAACGCTTCACCCCAACACTCGCTCTCTTTCTTTTTCTCTCTCTTCCTTGGATGATGTTGCGTGGGTTTGTCCCTCAAGGCCACTTCACACAGCATGAAGGTGTTAATTTGGTGTGTCACTTCTACGACTAAAAAAAAGGTCTCCCTCCTCAGCTGTAACCTTTAGACAAAATTTCAACATGGAAGTGTCCCCTGAGTTCCAGACTCTGTGGAAACATGCTCTTGGGCAGCACAAGCCAAAAAAAAAAAAAAAACACGGGGGGGGGCAGGGCTGACCATCTCTCTCTCTCTCTCTCTCTCTTTCTTTCTTTCTTTCTTTCTCATCCACCACCCCTCCTCACTCTGCTATGCCTGTGTGTCTGTCTATGTTTGTGTGCAATCCTAACATGCTCTGCCCCTCCAACAGGCGTTGGCACGGCTTCTGTGAAACCAGACAGTGTTAAGTGGAATCAGTGGCCCAGCTACTGTACCGTGGCACACACTGACGCCTTTGACAGACAGTTAATAAGGATTCATTCTCAATGCAGCCCACAGAGCAAGGTGATTATGTCTGTAGGTAATTGGCCCGCTGACAGCGACATGATCCCAGCCCCTGTTGTGACCTGCTTGAATAATGAAATAACAATAAAATGGCAAACGTGAGCTCCCCCCACCCTCCACCTATAAGGAGGTGGAAGGCACTTTCCCTCTGCACTCACTTCAAAAATTGAGCGAGGTGGCTCACAAGAAAATCAGCTAATGTCACAGTGAGAGATGCTGATGTAGTGGTGTAGTCTCAGGGCTTTCCCTCAGTGCTTTGTTTGCTTGCTCTTTGTCTGTAGCTAAAAGAGGCAGCTCAGAGCCATGTTGCATGATGAGTCACCTTGCCACAGAGCCCCAAACACCAAACATCAACCTTTTATTACAGGAAGATGTTTGAGTGGGCAAAACACAAACCTAGTGTTGATCCCGGTCTGTAACATCAAATGGCCTTGTATCAAAACAAGCTTCATCTGATTTACACTCCATATCTGTCTTCTGCTTTGCTGCTTTACTATGCCTCCCAATAGGAACTCTAAGGCAGATTTCATAAATTAGCACATGAGCTGTAATAACACTATATGCCTATCTTAGGGAAGTGACTGAATGGTAATATCCATCTGTGCTCCTACAGGATTTACAGTGTTTCTAATTATCTGGGGCTTCAGGACTACCTGCTGAGCCAGGCGGCACAGGTTTCAACACATCTGGTGAGACTAACATTTGGCCACAGACCAAAGAGGTGCACTACTTATTGTTTTGTCTGGACTCTTAAAAATCAAGCCAGGTAAAGAAGTGGAAGACATAAGAAAAGCAGATGACACATCCATTTTACTTGTCATATATTGTCACAGGCGACACCATTGTCTGGCCAGGAACACTGATCATCACAGGACCGATAACTGGTCATCCTGTTCTGTGACACATGCAGACAGGGGATAGTTGATTTACATTAACAAAATGATTGTGACTCATGCATATTCAGTTCCTCTCACTCTATTTGTCATCCTGCAGACCTAATTGGCTAACTTTCTTTGTTGCTATGCTGGCCGGATTTCAGATGTGTGGGAACTGCTGCCTCTCCACAAACCGGTTAGCTTAGTTATAAAAACAGTGTTATTTAGATAACCAGATCATCAGGCAGTGATCTTTTCAGACTGAAAGGGAGAAAAAAAAAAACAAAACATGGCAATTGTGCATGACTCTTAGAAACGTAGGCCTCATCCTAGATTGTTTTCTTCAAAGGAGGTAGTTCAGGGGAAGGTGGGTGGGAGAGAAAGAGAGGGGGATGTAGGACAGGATGGTTGTAGTAGCTCAGAAAAAGGATTGTGAATCAGAGAGGCTGTGTGAATAATAATAATTAAAAAAAAATGGCAGATTGGAATGAGAAGCTAATATAATCACAATAAAAACTTCATTCCTATAAACCTACTGAGCATTTAATGGTAGAGAAATGTGAACCCCTCAATACTTTAAAAAAAAAAAAACACATAAAGCAGCCAATTTGGGTTGTCTGCCATCTACAGGACGTGGCATCAGCATGGGGGAGGTATTTTCTGCTGCATGTCTATACCTGCTCTGGGCCTTGGAAACAGATCCGACACTGGGGGGTCCGCAGGCTGCTGGCGGTGCTGGCCAGAGACACGGCGTCCAGGCCCACTTGCAGCTTGGGTTCCTTATCCTCAAACGCCAGGCTCCGGGGCCGCGGGTCGCTGCCGTAGTACTCTTCCTCATCATCCCGGGAATGGCAGTCGACGAAAGGCGGCCAACCGCAGCCGCCCATCCCCAGACCTCGCATGGTGGTGGACCGTCTATCTGTGTCTGAGCTGGACTGTCTCGAATCGGATCGCATAAACACCAGGACTTTCAGTTCATTAAAAAACATGCGGATCCGATACTTGAACATGTTTGGCTACATAAAGAATCGCCAGACTGAAATAAGTAGAAGTGTTTTTGTCTTTTCTCCTCTCCTTCTATTATTCCTATTATTCTTATTTTTTTATTCTTCTTATTATTCACACATCAGATTTGCTCATTTTTGCTCTTCCACAACTATTAATCGCAAAGCCAGAGCCCAGATATAAAGGATCTCGCCCCACTGATGGCATGTGTGTCTAACCCAATGCGGATGAAAGATTTTCCCTTTCAGCTGGCCGACACACTCTTTCAATATTCATTACTCAAACAACTCAGCAAATGCTGTCTAGATGCATCTTCCACCGCAGCCCAGAAAACATTACAACTTATACGCTTTTCGATTTCCACAGTGCATTTTTTTTTCTTCACTGCTGATCTAAAAGACACATCTTCAGATGCACTGGGCTTGCAGCAAAAAATAGCCTACATGTTTTGCTACCCAAAGCAGAAGACTGCGAGAGAGTGGACGAGTGGAAGAGAAAGCAACACAGAGCCAGGAAATATAAGATGGGATGTAAAATACAACGACATGCCATCCATACAGTCACATCTGAGACTCTTGTCAAGAATCATAATCCAAAAAAAATGGTGCGAAAAGGCGAAATGGAAGTTTGATTTTGGACGTGATTATAATGTCTGTTTTTATTGTCCCTTAATGTAGCATCCCGAGCGTCAGATCATGGTCCCTTTCCCCCCTTTTTTCTATTTTATCTCCTTTTTCCTGTAAAGCGTCTGGTTGATCCACGAAGAATCCGTGCCACTCACCCCGATGATCCACGTCGAGATCAAAAACACAATCCTTTTCATTTGCATTTTCAGTAGCCTAGCTGGAACACAAAACACCCGAAAGCCCCATGTTTCCCATCTTAGCTCGATGTCCATCAGCATTTCATTGCAAGCCAAAAAAGACGGTATAGGCAACGCTAAAATGTCAAAGAGAGGCAGAATAATAAAGGCACCCTGCGATTTTTCTAATTAGAGAGAAAGAGGGGAAGACGCATGAAGATGTCTTCGCATCCGAGAGCAATTACACAGCAGTAATGGCATTGATTATTGGATCAGATAGATGGTGGTGATGATACTGCTGGCGCTGATTTTCCTCCTCGAAATGGTCGGCTTGGAGATTGAACCAACGCAGCAGCTACTTCCGGAATGGGTAGAAAAAAAAATAGACTGTCATCCTGTAAACAAGTCGCTATTTTTCCTCTTGTCATCCATTCGTCTCCGATGGGTGATGCGCCTCTCCCCGTGCTCCCAGCAGCTGGGCAGGGAAGGAGCTGGGGCTGCTTTATTATTGACCAGGCGCCGCTGTCCAAGGTGCTGATCTCCCCCACGGTGACGTTTACGCTGCGGCCACATGCACCCAGAGCCCGCGAAGTACGAACCGGACCAATACGCCAGAGAGCGCGCGCGCACGCACACACGGCCCGAACCCACCCCTCATTTTAACGTGGCCCGGGTTCATGAAGGTCTGACAACACTGTGTCTGTGTTAAAGTGGTTCAACATAGTGTATTTCTCTCTATGAATCCAGTAAAAAAAAAAAAAAGAAAAGAAAAGAAAAGGAAAGAAGAAGAGATATGATAGCTATAGAAGTTTTTTTTTTTCTTTTTGCCCTGTGGACTTGCACAAACACTAACAAACATTTCCTGATTCAAGGAGGTATAATTCAGCACATTTTTTTTTTTTTGTTATGGTGTATACAGTCGTGGAAAAAAAAATATTACCCCATCAAATATAATCAAAAACAATGCTTATGCAATCAAGTGCTAACTCCTGTGTGTATCACGTGACTAAAACAAACAGAAAGGAAAACATAGAATGCCTAAAAGCACTGTTTTTGTCAGTACAATGACATAGCTATTGATGTAAGAACTGAAGTGATTTGGATTATTATTAAGAAAACATGCAAAAATGGATAGATCAGCTCTGAAATGAAACTCTTTTTGTTTTTATCATTATATTCGTCCAAACAAATGTAGCTTTATTTGGCAGGCATTAAAATTAACAAGAAATTGAAGAAAACAAGGGTGGTCTAAGATTTTTTTTTTTTTTACCCTGCAACTATATATCACCCTTTATTTGCCCTAAAGGTTTTACAATCCTTAATGTAAAATCCCCCTTGCCCCTTTAGACAATTAACTAAACTACACTGTTTCCCATTAAGTTGGAAAAAACAGGGACTCAGTATATAATATTTTCATGTGGTCAAAGGTGATCACTAGTGTGTATAAGTAAGAATACAATGAGGAATGTGTCTAGAAAAAAATATTCCACTTTATGGGAAATAGAGTGAAACATTTTACCAGGAAAACAGAGTATTATCCATCTTCCAGGACTGACAGATAGTGTAACCCATTAAGACCCAACCCTCCACCAACAAGCAAAACATCTACTGATCTAAAATGTTATTGATCCACTAATCCTATCAATACACGTAAATAATTGGTGTATAATGCAGTTTTTCGTCTTTTCATGGTCATCAGATATGACCCATTTGGATGTTCAGAGGCTCCATAGTGAACATCGAAACACTGTTATCTTCTACAACATTCAGAGTTGGATCAATGACAGCGGATGAAGACACTTGTTTTATATTCACGTTAATGATACATTTGACTGAAAATCTCCCTTTTTCTTCTGTTTTCTCTGTTTTTATATAATAACCTTTGCTCTAACTATGAGTTGAATAAACTGAATATAAGCAATTATGTTTTAAAAAGTACATGATATACAGTGAAAATGCAAAATATAAAGGATAATATTATAATAAATGGTGAGAAACCACTTAAGAAAGGTTAAGTAGAGGTAAATATTCATTTGGGAACAGACACAAACGTGACACTGGGTCTTTATGAGTTAAATACAGATGATATATAAATGTAATGTGCAACGAAAATACCAAAAGAAAAAGTATTCAGCTCCCTTACCTAAGCAAAAGTATCAATTCAGTAGTGTAACTATACTCCATCATAGGTAAAAGTTCAACGTGAAAGATCCTATTTAAGTAAATTTATAGTAAATAATAAAGCATCACAACTGTTAATGTTGTTTCTGTTGGAGGTGAGGTAGATTTTATATCCAGACACAAATGATAAATATTAGGAAAACAGTTGTGAAAATTGTAGTGCACAAATCTGATAGCAGTTTCCTGATTTTTTTTGCAATCTTTGAGTTATGGTAAGACATTTGAGAAATCACGAGAGACGTTAAAGGGACAATCATTGTTAAGTGTTAAGAACATTGTTAAGGGTGTTAAGAACTCTTATTCATCTGAAATGTCTGACTACACCTGTTTTCATGGCTTGTTATGTCATCCATTATGTTATAGTCCACCTTAAAACTTTCCCTTTGATGTTAAAAATTGCAAAAGTTCATTTTATACAATGATACTGATATTATTTGCAAGAAGGTGAGAAAAAAAACGAGCTGGATCTGACTTGTTGACCAATACATCATCCATAAACAATGACGTCTTACGTATTTGAACCGACAAGATGCCATGTACGCTTTCATTCTGCCAATATTTACCTGTGGGATGGAGTAGAGTACGCACATATAGTTGCGTAAAATGAAAAAACATGGTCGAGTCAGCACATTTTGTCAGAATGATGTCAGGATGGAACTTAACATGTGATTTACACCAGATCAAAAAACATATTAAAAAAAAAAAAATCCTTGAAATAAATAAAACATGCTTTACTGACCTAATTATCAAGATGCCCTGAAGTCAGAAAACCTACAGGTGATAGAGGCTAAATGGAAAATCAAATCATCTGAATAAATAAATTCTCCGTGTCTTCTTTATGTGCGGTGCGAACATAAAGACGAAAAAATATTTTGTGGTAATGTACAAAAGTAGGTGGTGACGGCCTCAACAGCCGCTTTCAAGCAAAAGCATCCACTGATTTAAAATATTCCAAGGCTTTAGAATCTCTAATCCTATTAATAAGTGGAAATAATTCTGCGTAAATCCAGTTTCTCAGCTTTTCACTGTCATTTGGACGTTCAGAAGCCCCATTGTGAACATCAAAATGGCATCACCTTCTGAATTCACCAGTAAAACCCTGATAGTTTGACAAATGACAGTGGTTGTAGATGTATATATTTTGCCAAAATGTGACTTTTTCTTCTTTTCTTCCTCTTTTTAAATATGATAACCAATGAATTTATCCCTGAGTTTTCATGAACATACATGACAGGATAGGAAAATACCAGAATTTCACTGAAATATGTTAAGAGTAATATTATAACAAATGGTTCTAAAACATCCAGGAAATGTTCAATTTAGAGAAAAATCACATTTGATGTTTAAGATTTTAACCCAATGCTACTTCCCAAACAATTGCTTCCTCTTTATTTAACCTTTCTTAAGTGATTTATCACCATTTGTTGTAATATTATCTTCTTCATTTGCCATTTTTTCTGTATAAATCATGTATTTCCCTATAATTAATTAACTAATTATATAGATGTTCATAAAAACTAGCCTTAAAGTTAAATGTTATTATAACACAAACTGAGAAAACTGAAGAAAATGTGACTTTCTCAGCAAAAATACAATTAACTCAACTTAAACCCAGTGTCTCCATCCATTGTCATTGATTCAACTCCATTGGTTTTACTGGTGAATCAATGTTGTAGAAGATGACTGTGTTTCTATGGTAACTACGGAGCCTTTGAACGTCCAAATTGGTCATATCTGATGACCATGAAAAGATGACAAACTATATTTTACACCAATTATTTACACTTCATTATAAGTTTAGTGGTTGAGGAGTTAATAAACATTTTACATAAGTAGACGATTTTGGTTGATATTTGGGTCTTTATGGGTTAACTGGACATCTAATTAACTTGTCACTTAATTTTATTTTATTTTCTAAAGGGGTCAATCAAGTTAATCTGAATTAATCAATTAATTATTTTTGAAAAGTTCACAGTCAATAATAATAATAATAACATGAACGGAGCAAACTTTTTAAGATACGGTCCTAAGTCCTAATCACAAACTACTATTTGCTTAGTTTTGTGTGATTCTAGAGAAACGCCTTAATCTGTTCAGATAATGTTCTTCCTGAAAGTTGCTCTTTGGTCAGACTTCAACGCCGTAAACAACGGAGGAGGAAACTGTCTCTTGTGCTGTTTATCAGCGAGGCGAGACAAGGTAATTAGGAAAACATCAGCAGCACAGGTCCAAAGGTCACTTTAATCTGCAGGTTTTTGCTTTATTGCCACTCTCTTACTGTCTCTCCCTGGCTCTTTCTGCATTCACCACCATAGCAACACTTTCCGCAAAATGCCCTGTCACATTGATCTCCATTGATTTTTCACACCCTGCTTGTTACAGATATGGATTTATTTTGAGCATAATTCTTGATTTCAGATGCAGCGCCATACCTCAGCTACGATTCCCTTATATGTGCACTACATATATACTGTATAATAGACCTGTGTTCAGCTGTTTGTAATGGTTAAGAAGAGTTCCCAACTAGGTTTATAGACTATTGACTATCATACCAGCACCATCCTAACCTGATCCTAGTGTAATTATACAAGACAGTGGGATACATTAAAATATATTACAAAAACACAGCACTATTCTAGCTTTCATTCGTGATAGCTTTCGTTCATGATAACATGACTGTGTGGGAGGGTTATTTCATGATAATGCTGCCCAGGGGGGGGGAGGTTATTGGTACATAAGGCCTCAAACTATCCTGGTTTGTGTCAAAAAAGCCTCAAACATCCTACTGTCTGACATCCATACAGTGATGGTTTCATGTTTGCTCTCCATTTGCACACATCAATGTTTAATGTACTGTAAACATGAATCCCTCACCTCGTTCCCTCCCTCCCTCCCTCTCTCGTCTTCATCATTTCCTCTCACTCATTTACAAGACAACTTCTTTGTGTTTCTCATCATCTGTGGGGAATTGACTCATCCTTTGTCACTCTCCAACATGCAACCTACATCGTAATTTGGGGAGTCATTTTCCAAGTTGTATTTTTAGCAGCAAAACAATGTTATACGCACATCAAAATAAAGGCCTTCATGACGGCTGTGTCTAATTGTCATTCCTCTCGTCCTGAAATGACCTGGAAAATAATGAAGCACGATCTCCTAAAGCTGAGTATGAGTAGTTTTGGCTCAACGCTAGCCTACAGCCAAAGTTAAAGGAAGATGTAAACCTGTCAATCTGTCCGACTGAAATGAAAAAGAGTGTAATTGATGTGTAAAATGTACTGCATAAAACAAGCTAAAGATAGTTTTAACAAACACTGAGTCAAATAAAACACATGTTAACCTTTTTTTTTTTTTTTGTAATGTAATTCCATAATTAAACGTGTTGAAAAAAACAACTTAATTGATTATTTTTTTCACCTAATTTAGCATTTTTTTAAAGTAATAATTTCACTTTACTGCAGTTTCTCATCTTATTTTCTTTATGCACTGCCTGGCCAAAAAAAAAGGCACACATGCAATATTTGACGTCACCACCTTTGGTTCTGATTCCAGGAGACATTCAGTGGATTTAACTGCACCAATAG